>OY882877.1:2675000-2735000 GCA_963693515.1 Pipistrellus nathusii | reverse complement strand
TGGCACTGTGCTCGTCCACACCAGGAGCTTAGACCCATATGCACCCAGGAGCTCCCTAGCTTACCAAGCTCCCCCACCTAGCGCCCAGAACCAGAGACGCGGGGAGGTGAGCAACAGGGAACTGTTCTATGAAAAGCCACGGACGACAGCAGCAGCAGCAGCAGCAGCAGCAGCCTCCTGGTTTAGGATGTGGGGGCAGGAGAGAAGGAATGGACAAAGAGTGACCGTCACAGGAGCAGGGCCAGGTGAGTTCCCAGTCTGCTGGCGGTGCACGCTCAGGCATTAGGAGTTGGGGGGAGAGGGGGAGCCCACAGGTTGAGGAACCTCTACTGTTTCCTCTACTTCTCTCCACTCCTTGCTTGTAAGAGGACTGAGAGGGGGGAAGATAGCAGGCCTGCCCCTTTAACAGTGACCTGCATGCAGGCTTGAACAGCAAACAGCAGACCTGACCGTGGTAAAGTGGTGCCCAGCCTTTTGGCTTTACCGAATGTTGGCTGTAAACACGTTAGAAAGCAAGAGCCACACACTCTTTTTAATCTCAGAAAGATATAAGATATTTGCTCCGGCACCTGTCAAACAGTAACCACCTGCCGTCACTGACAATCTCTCTTACCTTCACCCTCCTGTGAGCCAGGACTGGCGCCGGAGAGAAAGGTGCCCGGCAGAGAGCAAACACTTGGACGTAAAGACCCTGTGTGAGCAGTCCCAGGCCCTCTCATCCAACCCAGCAGATGGCAGGAATGCGGCCACCAGGCCCTCAGTTCCCAGACAGTGTGAGGAGTGTGATGAGGCTGCTGGACAGAGCAAGGAGGGGTGCCCAGCCCTCTCCCAGCCCCCGCTGGGCAACAGGCACAAGTGCCCTCAGGCACCCCAGTTCTCCTTTCTGGGCCTGCACTTCCTCATTTCCTCATGTGAAATGAGGCCACTGACCAGGTGACCACCAGTTCCCAGAGGTTAGGATCCATCCCTCATCCCTCAGTGCAGGCTGACAAAGAAAGCACAGCACGGGGATTTAACGGGGTCTAGAAATAATGATGCTCAAAAGAACCAAGTACTGACCCTTCTAGACACTCAATGAAAATAGCAAATTGGGGACAGACGCTGCTTTCCTGGTGGGAAGGTGGAGCTCACAGGGCAGCTCCCAGGAACAGGCCTCTGCGATGGTGCAGAACAGTGAGCAAGGAGGGGGCTGGCCCTTCTCATACAGCCAGGAATACATCCCTCCTCTCCTCACTCACCCACACACACACACACACACACACACACCCGCTGCCAGGGACAACCAGCTCCTCGGAGGCTGGCAGGAGCGGGACCTCTAGGGCACCGAATGCCGGATACCAACCGGCTTTCTCTTCAAGCTCCACCCCAGCTCCCCCTGGCCCCTCTCACCAATCAGAGGGCCTCACTCCCTCCAGGGCCGGCCTGTTTCCCTCCAAAACAGAGGCAGCCAGATGTGAGCACCTCAAACCTTGGCCTACATCTCAGCCCGCCCTCAGCCCTGCCTCCCCTTTCCTACCTCCTCCCTCCTCCATAGGCCCCTGCCCTCCCCCGGTTTTTCTTTTCCTCCATCTCTCCTTCCACAACATCCTCCACCTCCAGCCCACAACCTTCTCTTAGTGTTCCCAGGCCAAACATGCTTCTCCTCAGCCTTATCCTGGCCCACATCTCCCAGGGAGAGAGTGCACTCCCATCTTTCCTTCTCCCCAGCACACGCTGTCTGGCCCCACCCCAAGCCCTCCTCATGACACAACTGCCACCGGAGAGCTCACTGCACCTGAGCCACCCCAACGCTACCCTAAAACCCTCCCCCTGGGCCCACGATTCGCTCTCACCCTCTCCTCCGGGACTCCTTCCCCAGTCCCTCTTCTTGAGCCTCCTGCCGAGTCCCCAGGCCTGGTCTGACCCCATCCTCCCTGCTCAGCTACACTGTCCCCGGGCTGCTCCACAGGTGGGTAGGGAGACTCCCCCAAGGCTATGCACCCCTGCTCTCAGGCCAAGCAGGCCATCTCAAACACTGAGCCAATTAATTCTGGGACAAACCCCGTTTATACACACATCACATCACCCCTCAAAATCCCATAGGCACCCGTAAGGAGCCCAGGAGAATGTGGGGGGTGAGGAAATGTTCTATGCCTTGATGTGGTGATGGTTATGTGATACATGCACTTGTCAAACTGCAGAACCTTACGATAGATAGGGTGACTTTATCGTATGCAATGATATCTTAGTAAAATAAGATGGAGGAAAACCCCACAGCCACCTCAACCCCTACATTTCCAAAACCAACATCACCATTTCCCCCAGACCAGCTCTTCCTCCTCTGTCTTCAGCAGCGACGCCGCCCTACACACCCAAAAGGCCCCTCCTCCCAACTAGACATCTCAGCGGGTGGCCAGCCAGTCAGTGTGGAAAGTCTACCTGCACAGACTTATATGCTCTGGAATCTGTGCTGGCATTCCACCTCCCCCACCCGCCCCTGGGCCTCAGGCCACCCTCCCTTCTCACCAAGCACCGCCCAGCTCCCTCCCTGCCCACCTTGCAGCCCTCTGCACACACCTGCAGGCCCCAGTGCCCTCGCCACAGCAATGCCTACCGGGCAGGCCAGGCCTCTGCCCCTGCTTGGGCCTGGGCTCTAGAGCTTTTCTCTCCCATGGAAACCTCTCTCTGCCGTCCGCTCCAGCTCCCAGCCTCCCTCCCAGTGGGAAGCTGCTTTCCCAGCCCTTTCCCATCAATCAGCACCCACTCCACCTGGGTTCCCACAGCTGAGAGGCTAAGGGTCCTTGCAGTCTGCCCTACACCCGCCATCGCCCCGGCCCACAGTGCACCTGGGGCAGGGAGCGGCCTCCCAGAGCCCTCCAGGCTGAGCCGGACGGGCAGTGAGTTGTAGGGGCTCAGGAACACTTTCTGGCCTGCACTGAACTGCCAGCTAAAAGTGACCAGGAGCACCATGCCAAGCCCTCCTGACCCCACTGCCCGGATAAGGTAGCAGGAGCACAGCTGGCAGCAATGCTGCTCAGACTGACCTAAACTCCTAAGGGCACACCCCACAGGCTGCTTCACCCTAGTGCTCCCCTAGCCCAGCCCCCTACTGCTCCCCTCACACTCCCTACCCTTCAGCCAGCATGCACTCCCCCCATCCCGGCTCTCACCTACCCCACTGCCTCTGTAAATAGAGCCTGCTGCCTGGACCAATGCTACTCAGCACTGTCATCCTGGGTCACAGGAACAAGCACTTAGAAACTTTAGTACTGCCATGCAGTTCTTCCTGCGCCTTGCAAAAGCATTGATCTGCAACCAATGGGAGGGGGAGGGGATATAAAACCTGTTCATTTACCACGGAGTCTGGGAAGCACTGGCCCCTTACTCCCATCCCCACCTTCCGCCTCTTCCTACTGCTCACCCTCAGGGGCCAGCTACCATGCCTTCTCCTTCAAGAAGCCTTTGCCGCCCCAGCCAGTTTGGCTCAGTGAACAGAGTGTCAGCCTGCGGACCAAAGAGCCCTGGGTTCGACTCCGCTCAAGGGCATATACTTCAATTGTAGGCTCTTCCCCAGCCTGACCAGAGGCAACCAATTGGTGTGTTTCTCTCACATCGATATTTCTCTATCTTTCCCTCTCTCTTCCACTCTCTCTAAAAATCAATGGAAAAATACCCTCAGGTGAGGATTAGAATAAATAATGTTTTAAAAGAAGCCTTTGCAGTGTCCATCAGTTAGAAGTGTCTGACCCAGAGTCCCTCGTCCAAACCACAGGGAGGGTAGTGAGGTAGTAGCTGCACACCCCTTACTACAACTGCCTGGGGTCAGGGACCGAGTCTTACTCACTTTTCTACCCCCACTGCCGTGTTTAGGCAGCTAATCAGCCGATATTTGTCCAGGAGGAGAAATAGCCAGATCCGCCCACCGTCTCAGAGTGGAGGGGCACTGACCCGCAGGGCACACGGGGTTTTTCAGGTTTCTGGCCTCTTCCCCGGGCCGCTGGGAATGGGAGGATTGTTGTTGTTTTTAATGCAAGCCGATGGCTCCTGAGATAAGAACTTGGCCACTATTCAATTTCAACAGATTCTCCAGTACCCTGAAATGGCAATTTGAATGATAACATCACATGCACACGCTAAAAATAAATCACACCCAGGTATGAAGAGCAAAGAGAGATGTTCGGAGTCATTTCCAACTTTCAATATTCTGGGGGACCCTGACCTCAAAACCAAGGGTCCAGGGCTCGGGAGCCTGAACTCACACAACAAACCAGACGCTGGTGGACAGGCCAATGAACACCACTGGAGTTTGCAGCCTGCGGAGAGATGCCCCCCTCAGATCGCTCAGCACTAGCAGCCCCCCCTCTCCCCCCCAGGTGCCACTGGATGCAGGAGCCCGACCTCACATTCCCCCCTACATGGACTCTCCTTCCCAGACTCCCCAGCTCCCGGCTGCTGTTCAGCAGGAATGCCGGAACTATTTCCAGACAACATCGTCAGATCAGGACGACTCTCTGCCTAGATACCCGTCTAATTCTGCACACAGCTCTTGTTTCAACCAACGAAGATAATGACTCAGTGTGCGTGGCTCCTGACGGAAAATTAACCCTCTAAGTTTGGAGCTTCCCAATATTAGACTTCTTTAAACGTCTTTTTGAGAAAGGAGAAGTGAACTCCCCATCTAGATTCTTCTCCACAAGCAATGAAGGGCAAGAGAGACCCCCTAACTAACTAAGGAGTGTTACGGGAAAATCCTAATACAGCCCCACGGGTTGATTAACAAGAAAGGGAATTTGCATCATGCACTTGGGATGTTTTCCTCCTCCCTGTACAATAATCACTTGTTTTTCAGCCTTTTCTGCATACCATCCATTTAGGACTCAGAAATTTGGGGCATAAATTCTGGCTTATACTGAGGGCAAAATCTAGACTCCAAATTAAAGTGTCTTTCTCTGCATGAAAAGAAATGGCTCAGTCTTTGACACCGACGCTTCAATCAAACTATACCAGAACCGCACAAATTACACACGTGTCCAGGCCGCACCGCTGCACGCCGGGTGGCCGGTCTCAGGGAGGGGCGCCGGCACATTTACAGAGACCCACACGTATGTCTGAACGCAGCCAGACCCTTCCTCCCTGCAGAGGCAGCCTGACCCCCACCCTCATTACAAAACACAAGGGACGTCTTCCTACAGAGTGAGGGTGAGCAGAGCATCGCCTGGGAGAAGCCACCAGAGGATACGTGATCGTTCGGTATTTAAAAGGGCCCCTGGGTTACTTCACACGCACATCTCCAGGCTTGCAAAATCCCGAGACTGGAGGCGGAGCTTGAAGATGGCGACCGAACAGTCGGACCTATTCTGACTCTGGTCCCAGAACGGATAAAGGGGGCTTCTGAGTCGCTCAGGGAGAGTTGATTGGCAGCTAAGGGACAGCGGAGCTCTCAAGGAGGGTAAGGGAGAGTCCGCTGGACAGGATTTCCTGACCAAGTGGCCAGGACGGCCGCGGCAGCAGCAGCAGCAGCAGCAGCAGCAGCAGCAGCGGCGGGGGCAGCGGAGGCAGCGTGCGGTGGGCTGCGGCGTGGAGGAAGGGCTGCATTGTCTTGCCAGGAAGGAAAGAGCTTCTCTGAGGCGTGGAAAACGCACAGCCCGGAGGTCCATCGAGCAGCTGAGACTCCCAGAGCTGCGCAGACACGTGGATTCCGGGGAGATCTTCAGTCACCCACGGAAAGGTCAGAGTTTGCGGGGATAGCCTAAGGGATCTGGGTTCCGCGGCGGCGAGCTCCGGCCCCGCCTCCACTACGGCAGCCGGGGAGCTCCGGCCCGCCTCTGCTACGGTAGCCGGGGAGCTCCGGCCCCGCCTCTGCTACGGTAGCCGGGGAGCTCCGGCCCCGCCTCTGCTACGGTAGCCGGGGAGCTCCAGCCCTGCCTCCACTGTAGACGGGTGCGCGAACTACAGCCCGCGGAGGCGGAGCGGAGCCCAGAGAAGGCTACAGCGACACCTAGTGCTGGGTTTGAAGTAATCCCCCCCAGAAGAGGGGCTTTTTTAAAACGCCAGGGGACAAGGGACAGTGTGTTAAGAATAGCGGCTGTCCCGCCAAGGGCGGAACATCTGGACACCTTGGCACCGGTCCCCATTCATCCCCTTGCTTCTGAATACTAGAGAAGAACTGCCCAGTTGGGCATAGCCGGGGAAATTGTAGGGGGAATTTGCCTTCTGGAAACAAGGGATTGGAGCCAGAAGACATAGTCCTGGAGCCAGCTAGAGCCATAGAGAAAGAAGGCCAGAGCAACCAAAAAGACTGGGAGGTCAAACCGGAAACACTGACACCTAAGAGCCGAATTACAAACTGCCTTTTTTTTTTTTCTTTTTCTTTTTTTTCTTTTTTTTTTTTTTTTGTTTTTTTTTTTTTGTTTTTTTTTTTTTCTCTTTTTTCTTTTTATTAATCAAAAATAAACGGACACAAATAACTAAGATATAACCTGCTTAAAATTAAGGTTTACCTTACAAAACTCAGGTGCAGTGGAATGCTGGGGACTGCAAGACTGTCTGGTCTGAGAATCAGGAGTGCCAAATACATTAACAGAGGAAGTGAATGACCACTACTGGACATTTTTATGCTAATTTTACTATTCTTTATTTTATTTTCATTTTTTACATCTTTTATTTAATTTTCACTTTTTATAGCATTTACTTAAGAAAAATTTTTTCTATTTTTTTCCTTACTTCATTTTACCTTTTCAATTATTACATTTTTCAATCTTTATCATCACTATTACTACTGCTATTTTGCAATTTTTGTTTCTTTCCTTTTTTTTTTTTTTTTTTTTTTGTTCTTTGTTTTTTCTTGTTTGTTTGTTTGTTTGTTTGTCTGTTTGTTTCCTCTCCAGTACCATTTTATTTTATTTTTTTTCTGTATTTTACATTGGGAATAACCTCCATTCTATTTTAATCACTACTTTAGCATCATTCAACCCTATCTCAACTTGACCTTTACACCATCACTCTCTTACTAAACTTTACCCTTTTAGTCAACGGTTTATCCTATCCCTTTCCAGCTCTAGATTTTCCTATATTCTTTCTGTATACCCCTTGCTAAAGCTCTCACTATACGTATAGACCTAAGTTCCAACCCCTGATCCAAGTGTATAAATACCAATTTCTGTACTATATTAACTAGTTAAAAAAAAACAAAAACTGTTCTCCCCTCTATCCTTTGCGCATTTTTTGTGTGAGGGTTGATTATTGTGAATTTTTATGCTTTTTAGTGAAATGGTTATGCTTATTCCTGTGTTGTTATTGTTGCATTGTATTTTTTTTTTAAATCCTCTGTTTTTGTTTGTTTCTATTACTTCTGTATATCATAGACTTACTTAATAATAGTGGATATTGTAGTTTGTATTAATCTCCAAGTATTGTTACTGGCATTGGCTGGGTTCAGTAGTTGTTCTATGGCAATTTTCTCCACATATATATAGTTTGTTTCCCATTTCTCTTTTAGTTTGCTTCTTCTCTCCCTTTCTTTCTCTCTCTCTCTCTCTCTCTCTCTCTCCTTTCTTTTTTTCCCTGTTTTCCAACTTTATTTTGTCATTACTTTTTTTCTTCTCTTTATATCTCTTTATCCTTCTTTTTTTATTTTATTTTCTTAATTTTTTTTTACATTTTAATTTTATAAAAAATTTTCTTTATTTTATTTTTACCTTTCTTCCTTCTCCCCTAACCCCTAAGTTGCCTTTCTCTAGTGGTCACCTTTATTTGAGGTTATTAATATTGTAAATACATTCCTGTTAAGTGCCTCTTGTGTTGTACCTGGTAGTGTTGTATATTGTACCTTTAAATCAACGCAGCAGAAGGAACACCACATAACCAGACACCCTGAAAAGAGAGGCTATGGGGAGACAAAAACATAGTCTGCACATAAAAGAAAAGCAGGCATCACCAGAAAAGGAAGTAGAGTCAGAGGCAACCAGCCTAACAGAGCAAGAATTCAGAATAATGATCATAGGATGGCTAAAAAGAATGGAAGAGAAATTTGACAATAACCAAGAAGAAATGAGGAAGAACCACGAGGAATTGAAGAAGAACCAAGAGGAAATGAAAAATGACATCGCTACCATGAAGAACTCAATAGAAAGCATCAAGAGTAGACTAGATGAAGCAGAGGACCGCATCAGTGAGCTAGAAGATAAGATGGAAAAATATACCCAAGTAGAGCAACTTCTAGAAAAAAAGATTAAAAAGCAGGAGGAGAGCCTACGGGAGCTTTGGGACAATACAAAACAAAATAATATTCGAATAATAGGGGTTCCAGAAGGAAAGGAAACTGAGGTAGACATGGAAAAAGTATTTCAAGAAATAATGACAGAAAACTTTCCTGAAATAGAGAAGAAAAAACCCACACAAATCCAAGATGCTCGCAGAGTCCCAAGCAAAATGAATCCCAGAAAACAGACTCCAAGGCATATTATAATTAAATTGGCAAACAACAACGACAAAGTAAGAATCTTAAAAGCAGCCAGAGAGAGACAGAAAGTTACATACAAAGGAACCCCCATCAGACTAGCAACTGATTTCTCAACGGAAACTTATCAGGCCAGAAGGGAATGGGATGAAATATACAAAGTCATGCAAAGAAAGGGTCTGAATCCAAGAATACTGTACCCAGCAAGGCTATCAATCAAAATTGAAGGGGAAATCAGGAGCTTCACAGACAAAAAAAGACTGAAGGAATTTATCTCCACCAAACCAGCAATGCAAGAAATGCTAAGGGGTCTACTGTAAAAATAAAGAAATATTAAGTGAAGAAGGAACACAGGGGTATAGATTAAAAATGGCATCAAATGAGTACCTATCATTAATAACTTTAAATGTAAATGGTTTAAATGCTCCAATAAAAAGACATAGGGTAACAGATTGGATAAGAAAACAAGACCCATACATCTGTTGTCTACAAGAAACCCACCTCAGAAAAAAAGATGCACACAGACTGAGGGTGAAGGGATGGAAAAAAGTTTTCCAGGCAAATGGAAATGAAAAAAAAGCTGGGGTAGCAATACTTATATCTGACAAATTAGACCTCAGATTGAAGGACATAATAAGAGATAATGAAGGCCACTTCATAATTCTAAAGGGAACAATCCAACAAGAAGAAATTACCCTGGTAAATATATATGCACCCAATACAGGAGCAACCAAATACATAAAAAAACTGCTGGAGGACATTAAGGGAGAGATTCATAGCAATACAATCATAGTAGGAGATTTTAATACCCCTCTGTCACCCTTTGACAAATCATCTAAACAAAAAATCAGCAAAGAAATATCAATCCTAAATGACTCACTAGACCAGATGGAATTAATTGACATCTTCAGAACACTCCACCCCAAAGCCGCAGAATATACATTCTTCTCAAGTGCACATGGGACATTCTCAAAGATAGACCACATTTTGGGACATAGGCAAAGTCTCTTCAAATTTAAGAAGATAGAAATCATATCAAGTATCTTCTCAGACCATAATGGCATAAAACTGGAAATTAACTACAATAAAAATAATCCAAAGAAATCAAACACATGGAGATTAAACAGCATGCTATTAAACAAGGACTGGGTTACCAGAGAAATCAAGGAAGAAATTAAAAACATCCTGGCAACAAATGACAATGAAAACACAACAATCCAAAATCTATGGGACACAGCAAAAGCAATTTTGAGAGGGAAGTTCATATCCTTACAAGCCTATTGCAAAAAACTAGAAAAAAGGGTAACAGATGATCTAACTCTACAACTCAAAGAATTAGAAAAGGAGCAACAAGAAAAGCCCAGTGTAAGCAGAAGGAAGGAAATAACAAAAATCAGAGCACAGATAAACGACATAGAGACCAAAAAAACAATACATAAGATCAACAAAACCAAGAGCTGGTTTTTTGAAAGAATAAACAAGATAGATGAACCTCTAGCCAGGCTAACCAAGAAACAAAGAGAGAGGACCCAAATAAACAAAATCAGAAATGAAAGAGGTGAAATAACAACAGACCCCACCGAAATACAACAGATTGTTACAAAATACTATGAACAACTCTATTCCAACAAACTGAACAACCTGGACGAAATGGACATATTCCTAGAAAAATACAACCTTCCAAAACTCAATCAGGAAGAATCTAAAAATCTTAATAGACCAGTGACGTGGGAAGAAATTGAAACAGTCATCAAAAAGCTTCCAGCAAACAAAAGCCCAGGGCCTGATGGCTTCACAGGAGAGTTTTACCAAACATTCAAGGAAGAACTAAAACCTTTCCTCCTCAGACTATTCCAAAAAATCCAAGAGGAAGGAACACTTCCAAACTCCTTCTATGAAGCCAGCATCACCCTAATACCAAAACCAGATAAAGACAACTCAATGAAAGAGAATTACAGGCCAATATCCCTCATGAACATAGATGCCAAAATCCTCAACAAAATTCTAGCAAATAGACTCCAGATGAACATCACAAAGATCATACACCATGACCAAGTAGGATTTATTCCAGGAATGCAAGGATGGTACAATATCCGCAAATCAATAAACGTGATACATCACATAAACAAACTGAAAGATAAAAATCATATAGTCATATCAATTGATGCAGAAAAAGCATTTGATAAAATCCAACACCCTTTCCTGATAAAAACTCTTAACAAGGTGGGAGTACAAGGATCATACCTCAACATAATAAAAGCTATATATGATAAACCCACAGCCAACATTATACTCAATGGGCAAAAACTAAAACCATTCCCTCTAAGAACAGGAACAAGACAGGGATGCCCACTCTCGCCACTCCTGTTTGACATAGTACTGGAAGTACTAGCCATTGCAATTAGACAAGAGGAGGAAATAAAAGGCATCCAAATTGGAAAAGAAGAAGTAAAGTTATCCTTATTTGCAGATGACATGATACTGTACATAAAAAACCCAAAAGACTCCATTAAAAAACTAATTGACTTAATAAATGAATTTGGCAATGTAGCAGGATACAAAATTAATGCCAAGAAATCCACGGCATTTCTATACACCAACAGCGAAACTATAGAAATAGAGATTAAAAAAGCAATTCCATTTACCATCGCACCAAAAAAATTAAGGTACCTAGGAATAAATTTAACTAAGGAAGTAAAGGACCTATATGCAGAAAACTACATGACACTGAAAAAAGAGATAGAGGAAGATGTAAAGAGATGGAAGAATATACCATGTTCATGGATCGGTAGAATCAACATCATCAAAATGTCCATACTTCCTAAAGCAATCTATAGGTTCAATGCACTCCCCATTAAAATACCAACGGCATATTTCACCGACCTAGAAAGAACTCTCCAAAAGTTCATTTGGAACAATAAAAGACCCCGAATAGCCACAGCAATCCTGAGAAAGAAGGGTAAAGTAGGAGGGATCTCAATACCAGACTTCAAACTGTATTACAAAGCCACTGTTCTCAAAACAGCCTGGTACTGGCACAAGAACAGACATATAGATCAATGGAATAGAATCGAGAACCCAGATATCAACCCAAATCACTATGCTCAATTAATATTTGACAAAGGAGGCACGAATATACAATGGAGTCAAGACAGTTTCTTCAATAAATGGTGTTGGGAAAATTGGGTAGACACATGCAAAAGAATGAAACTAGATCACCAACTTACACCATACACAAAAATAAACTCAAAATGGATACAGGACTTAAACATCAGACGGGAAACCATAAAAATACTAGAAGCATCCGCAGGCAGCAAAATCTCAGACGTATGCCAAAAGAACTTCTTCACTGATACTGCCCCTAGGGCAATGGAAGCTAAAGAGAAAATAAACAAATGGGACTACATCAAAATAAAAAGTTTTTTTACAGCAAAAGAAACCATCAACAAAACAACAAGAAAGCCCACGGTATGGGAGAATATATTTGCAAATAATACCACAGATAAAGGTTTAATCTCCAACATCTACAGACAGCTGATACAACTAAATAAAAGGAAGATGAATGATCCAATTAAAAAATGGGCAATGGACCTAAATAGAATATTTACAAAAGAAGACAGAAAGAAGGCCAAAAGGCACATGAAAACATGCTCAAAGTCACTAATTATCCGAGAGATGCAAATCAAAACAACAATGCGGTACCATCTCACACCTGTCAGAATGGCCAACATCAACAAATCAACAAACGACAAGTGTTGGCGAGGTTGCGGAGAAAAAGGAACCCTCGTGCACTGCTGGTGGGAATGCAGACTGGTGCAACCACTGTGGAGAACAGTGTGGAGTTTCCTCAAAAAACTGAGAATGGAACTCCCATTTGACCCAGTAATCCCACTTCTTGGAATATATCCCAAGAAACTAGAAACACCAATCAGAAAGGATATATGCACCCCTATGTTCATAGCAGCACAATCTACAATAGCCAGAATCTGGAAACAGCCGAGGTGCCCGTCAGCTGATGATTGGATCCAAAAACTTTGGTACATCTACACAATGGAATACTATGCTGCCATAAAAAAGAAGGAATTCTCATCATTTGCAGCAACCTGGATGGAATTGGAGAACATCATGCTGAGTGAAATAAGCCAATCAATGAAAGAGAAACACCACATGACCCCACTCATTTGTGGATAATAAAGATCATTATAAACTGATGAACCAAAAGATAGATATAGAGACAGTAAAGCAACAAGCAGATTGTCAAATTACAACGGGGAGGGGAGGAGGGTCTGGGGGAGACAATAAATCAACCCAAGGACTTGTATACCTGCATATAAGTACAACCAATGGACATAAAACTCTGGGGAGGGAGGGGATACATGGGAGGGAAGGAGGGGGGCAAAAAAAAAAATCAATAAAATATGTAAAATAAAAAAAAATAAAAAAATAAAACATAAAAAAAAAAAAAAAAAAAAAAAAAAAAAGTAACATGAAAATTAACCATCACTCCCCTACATCCACAAGCCACGCCCACCAGCCAATCAGGAGTGGGTATGCAAATTAACCCAAACTTGGTGAAAAGGGGAGAGGGGGATGTGGGAAGAGACTGAACATAAACTGTGCACCTATGGATGAGGACAATGGGGAGTGGGGAAAGAGCAGAGGGTGGGGTGGGAACCTGGTGGAGGAGAGCAATGGTGGGTGGGGGAGGGGGAAGGAACATTTGTAATAATATGAACAATAAAAATGTATTTTAAAAAATAAATAAATAAAAATAAAAATAAATAAGATCAAAAAAAAAAAAAAAAAAAAAAAAAAAAAAAAAAAAAAAAAAAAAAAAAAAAAAATCCCGAGACTGAAACCACCATCTTCCACTGCGTCTGCACGCCGACCCGCCGGCCACTGCCACGCATGCAGCAGGCACGGCAGAAGCCCAGGGTGTCTCCCTTCCGCCCCTCACTGCCCCTCACTACCCTCCCGGGAGCCCAGCCGGGTCTCCTTTTAGCCCGCCTCCTGCCTCCGATGATTAGGGAGAGGGCACACCAGCCTGGCCCTGCACCTCTCAGCCACCCCGGACCGCTGGCATACTCTTTTAGCCTCTTACCTCACTGGTTCTGCACGGAGGGCGATCTGTCCTCTCGGCTATTCTGGGCCGTCACAGCCGGTATGTGGGTGACAGGGGACGCCCAGCACCTAACCGGCGCGGGCCAGGGCCGCCGCTGCTCGGCTTCCTACAATGCTCACAGGTCACCTCCCCTCTCCGAGACATCCGGCCTGAGATGGCAACCGTCTGGGGGAGGCGCAGCCCTGCCCGGCCTCAGGTGGCGCACACCGACGGCTCATCAACTTCTCCTGCTTGCCTGCGGCCATGCAAACACCTCCACCACCCTGCACCGCCCGCACCGCCCGCCCGCCAGGCTGGACACAGTGCCTGCGGCCATGCAAACACCTCCACCTCCCTGCACCGCCCGCACCGCCCGCCAGGCTGGACACAGTGCCTGCGGCCGCGCCGGCGCGGTGCCGCCACCGGCTCCCCCGAACCGCCAGCCTCCCCCGCCCCGCGGGACAACTGGCCGCTGGCACCGGTGCCCGCCCCCAGCCTCCGGCACCGGTGCGCCTGGCATGCCCAGCTCCTTGGTCTGCGGCCACGCACGGCCCTGGCCACCCTCAGGAGCCTGACCTCTCTCACCCGGACGGACGGACGGACGCGGTCCGCTCCTGCCCGGAGGCACCTGGGAGCACCGCCTGGGCGGGCGGGGCGGGCGGGAGGCGGGGGAAAGGCCATCAAGCCCACACCACGCGCCAGGCCCCGGATGGCGCGAGCAGCCGAGGAAGGGCCCTCCTTTCCCCGAGTCACCCCCAAAGCCCGCCCGGAGCCCTCCGGCGGGCCGCGGCCAGGAGAGAGAGGGGCGGCTCCGGCACCGATCTGCGGCCGGGGCGGTCACAGCCGCCGGGCCGGGGCCGGGCCGGGGGCCGGGGGCCGGAGGGAGGAGAGAGCTCGTCGCGAGGAACGGGGGCGGGACAGCTGCTCGGAGACAAAGAGCCACGCGGGCAGCTGCCCGGCGAGCGGCTCGGCGCGTCCCCGGCGCCGGCTCCCGCCGCTCCGCCCGCCCCTCCCGAGCGGCCCGCGGGCTGAGGGGCGCGGGGGGCGCTGACCACAGGGGCCCCCGCGCCCTGAGGGCGAGCCCGGCCGCGCGGCCAGTGAGGCTCGCACAAGGGAAAGCGCGCGGCCCCCTGAGGAGGAGCCAGGACGGCCCAGGCGGCACAGCCCGGGCGGCCGCGGGCTCCCGGCGCGGCGTGCAGCTCGCGGCGGCTGCGGCGGCGACATCCTTACCCCGGAGGACGCGGCCGCGGTCACCTTCGCGCCGCCTCCGCGCAGCAGCTCCGCAGGCACCCGGCGCCCGGATCTGTTTACGGCTCCCCGCGCGCCCGAGACCAGCGCCGACCGCCCCGGGCGGCCCCGCCCCCGGGCCGCTCCCATTGGCTGCGCCGCCGCCGCCGCCGCACGCCGCGCACAGTGGAGGAGCGTGCTCGAGCCGTGCACTGGGCTCGCGGCCAATCAGAATCGAGGGCGGAACGAGGGCAGCCAATGGGGGGCCTCTCGGCGCGCGGGGCCCTCTCTTCTCGCCCCTGCCCTTTCCCCCAGTTGGAAGCCGGGCGCCGGGCCGGGTGGTGGGGCCGGTCGCCGGCGCGCGTGCGCCCGGAGAGCGGCCCTGCCCGGCGGCGAGGTCCCGGCCGAGGCCGCGCTGGGAGCCTGCTGCCGCCGCCTGCTCGCCGGCCTGGGCGGGAGGCGGTGGGGGGAGGAGACGGACCGTAGAGAACGCTATTCGGGACGGCGAGGCCCGCGCTGCGCCCGCCCGAGGCGGCACCACGCCCTCCCGGCTGTCCGGGCGCCCGCCCCTGTCCTTCCTCTCCGGCTAACCGGGTGGGCTGTTTGCGGGCGCGGTCCCCAAAACTGACAGCCTGCGGCCCCAAGACGGGGCCGGGGAGGTGGCCGCACAGCAGGCAGCTCCCCCTGGGCTCGGAGGCCGGGGGACCCGCCCCACGTGCGGCCCATGCAACCCGGGCGGGCCCCTCTGCAGTGAGATGGGCCCCAACCTCCTCCCTAACCAGAGGTTTGAGGCCAGGGCCCAGGTCTGCCTGGCAACTTCCTCCCAGGCCATTCCCAAAGCCTGGTCTGCAGCTCCGTCCAAGGTTGGTCATGGAGCTGGTGGGGAAAAAAGAAAAATAAGGACAATGTAATGAGTTTTTCGTAAAACGTCAAGCCACAGGATTGCTCTTGCTTCTGAGACTTTTTATTGGGATTTACATTTAACTTTTTTGAAACTTGTTTATTTCAATCCTACCTAATAAAAGAGTAGTATGCAAATTATCTTTACTCCCCTACACCCATAAGCCATGCCCACCAGCCTATCAGAGCCAGTATGCAAATAAACCCCAACCAAGATGGCTACGGTCACAGAGCAGGAGGAAGGCTTGGGTTTCCCAGGCATGGAGGAGGCCAGACTTTCCACCTGCCCTTGCAGGCCTAAGCCTCCACTCAAGGCTACAAAGTTTCAATGATAGAAGGTAAATAAATCCAAACAGAAATGGCGGCAGCCACAGAGCTGGAAAAAGCAGGAGGCTAGGGTTGCCCCTGGCAATGGAAGAAGCAAAGCTTTCGGCACACCCTGGCTGGCCCAGGCCTTCACTCCAGGCTACAAAGTTTTAATTATAGAAGATAAATAAATTCCAGATACCAGGGCCTCCGCTTGAGATGCCAGGGCATGGCCAGCCTGCAAAACACAGGCCATCCCATGCCCCAAGGGAACCCCCAACCTGATCTGGGACACCCTTCAGGGCAAACCAGCTGGCCCCCACCCGTGCACCAGGCCTCTATCCTATCTAATAAAAGTGTGATATGCAGATTGACCATCACTCCAACACACAAGATGGCTGTCCCCATGTGGTCAAAGATCCAGCCCCTATGTGGACACAAGATGGCCAGCAGGGGAGGGCAGTTGAGAGGGACCAGAATGGAGGGCAATCAACCCTGCAGGAGGGCAGTTAGGGGTGACCAGGTCAGCAGAGGAGGGAAGTTGGGGCAAACAGGCTGGCAGGGGAGCAGTTAGACATCAATCCTGCATGGGAGTGGTTAGGGGCTGATCAGGCTGGCAGGCAGAAGCGATTAGGGGCAATCAGGAAGGCAGGTAGGCGAGCATTTGGGAGCCAGCAGTCCTGAACTGTGAGAGGGATGTCCAACTGCCCAGTTAGGCCAGATTCAGGTGGGATAGTCGACCTAAATGGGCAGTCGGACATCCCTTGAGGGGTCCCAGACTGGAGAGGGTGCAGGCTGGGCTGAGGGACACCCCCTGCCCCTGTGCACAAATTTTGTGCACAGGGCCTCTAGTATTATCAGAAAAATGAAAAGCCCTTTTATGTTGATGCCTGAAATGGAGGAGGCAGGGGTTTATATATAGGCACATCTCCCAGGTGTCTGCTTCCAGACCGCTGCAATAGAGCAAATACCACAATAAAGCAAGTCATGTGTTTATTTTTTGTTTCCTCGTGCAGATAACTTATGCTTACCCTAAGCATGTACATTATATTTTAAGTTGTTTTTCCTGAAACATTAATGTTTATTGCATGTACATGGCTAATTATTTTGTATCTATAACCTGGTAATAGATTTATTTTTTATATCGTAAAAAAAATAAAGGAGAAAAAAAAGAACACTTTATTGCCAAAAATGCTACCCATTATCTGAACCTCCAGCGCTCATATTTGCTGGTGGAGGGTCTCGCCTCCATGTTGACGGCTGCTGAAGGTTGGGGAGACCATGAGCATTTCTTAAAATAAGACAACAGTGGGGTTTGCTGCATCGGTTGACTTTCACAAACGATTTCTTTTTTTCTTTTTTTTTTTTTTAAAAAAATATATATTTTATTGATTTTTTACAGAGAGGAAGGGAGAGAGATAGAGAGATAGAAACGTCGATGAGAGAGAAGCACCGACCAGCTGCCTCTTGCACACCCCCCACTGAGGGCGTGCCTGCAACCCAGGTACATGCCCTTGACCGGAATTGAACCCAGGACCCTTCAGTCCGCAGACCGACGCTCTACCACTGAGCCAAACTGGTTTCGGCTCACAAGTGATTTCTCTGTAGCTTGTGATGCTGCTTGCTGGCACTTACCCACAGGAGAGCTTTTTTCAGAATGGAAATCAATCCCCTCACACGGCCACTGCTTTGTCAACTAAGTTTGTGGAACATTCTAAGCCCTTGGTTGTCATTGCACCTGTCTGTCTTCACAGCACCTTCACCCGGAGGTCAACATGTCAACTCTCCAGCCATTACAGTGTCCTGAGAGTGAAGCAGTTCAGTCCCGTCACCAGGCTCTGCTTCTGGCCTCATTGTCTTTCTGTTTCTACTGCCTCCACCGAAGTTTGAGCCCCTCAGAGGCGTCAACATGGGTTGAAGCCAACCTCTTCCAAACTCCTGTTAATATTGACATTTGGCAAAGGGGAAGGAGGAGGACGTTTGTAATACTGTCAACAATGAAGTTTTAAAAAATGGTTTGAGATTTTCAGTTAAAACATAAGTAAAAGATAGTAAAACTAAATGACATGTACTTAGCCAGCACCATTCATAAGCTTCGTATGACTTTAATGTAACTTCTACCATTTTATGCTTGTTTGGGGGGCAAAGGTAATATACAGTCATTAAAATAAAGAAGATTCGGAAAGGAGAAAAAAGTTGACATTTTGACCTCTTCCCATGAATCATGAATGCTTTTGATGGCGTCTGGAATGGGGAATCCTTTCCAGAAGATTTTCAATTTGCTCGATGCAAAGTCACCCCAAACATTCCATTTTTTAAAAATGCAGTTACCGCAAAGCACAGCGCTGTGAGGCGCATGAGCCCTGGCCGGGCAGCTCCTTCGGTGAAAGCATCGATCCCAAAGGTTGCGGGTTCCATTGCTGGTCGGGGCACTTACCTAGGCTTCAGTCAGTGTCCAGGCTGGAGGCAACGGATGGACATTTCTCTCCCTCTTTCTAAAAATCAATTATAGCCAAAACCGGCTTGGCTCAGTGGATAGAGTGTCAGCCTGCAGACCAAAAGGTCCCAGGTTCGATACCGGTCAAGGGCATGTACCTTGATTGTGGGCACATCCCCAGTGGGGAGTGTGCAGGAGACAGCTGGTCGATGTTTCTAACTCTCTATCCCTCTCTCTTCCTCTCTGTAAAAAAATAAATAAAATATATTTTAAAAAATAAAATAAAAAATAAAAATCAATTATACAACCATATATTATATATACATATATATCTATCCTCGGGTGAGGAGTTAAGAAAAAAGCAGGATGAACTGAGACTGGTTTGGCTCAGTGGATAGAGCGTCGGCCTGCGCACTTAAAGGTCCTGAGTTCGATTCCAGTCAAGGGCATGTACCGTGGTTGCGGGCACATCCCCAGTAGGGGGTGTGCAGGAGGCAGCTGATTGATGTCTCTCTCTCATTGATGTTCCTAACTCTCTATCCCTCTCCTTTCTTCTCTGTAAAAAATCAATAAAATATATTTTAGAAAAGAAAAGAAAAAAGCAGGATGAAACGAGTATGCCTGTGCTGCTTTAAGTACGTGAGCTTCCCTGCCGCCTCCACGGACCGCTGTGTGGGGAATTCTGGATTAAGTAATCGCTAGTGTTCCCCTTCTGCTAAAACATTTTCCTAATTTTAAAAACGTTTGAACATTTTAACTAGTTGATCTTCACCTTTCTCCAGGTAAGACATTCACATCACTTTTTAAAAACCTATTTTTAAAAGGTTTGCAGTGGCCCTAACTTGTTTGTTTCAGCGGATGGAGCCTCGGCCTGCGGGCTGAAAGGTCCCAGGTTCAATTCCGGTCAAGGGCATGTGCCTTGGATGTGCAGGAGGTGGCTGATCGATGTTTCTCTCTCATCAGTGTTTCTGATTCTCTGTCTCTCTCTCTCTTTTTTCTCTATATAAAACAAAATATATTTTTTAAATAAAAATAAATGAAATAAAAGGTTTGCAGTGAAGTCTTTCCCTATTTCATCTCTCTCCTACCCACTTCCCAACCCCAAGGCCCCACTCCCTCCCCCACAATGTAACAGTTGGCCAGCTTCTTGTCTCTTTTCAAAGTCCCTTCAGATAAGCAAACGCACACACACACTCATATTTTACAGAAACAGTCACTCCGTACACTTTGTCCTGTTTTTTTTTTTTTTTTTTTAATTTAATGACATAGCTTGGAACTCCTTTCCAAATTTGCACATAGAGAGTCCTCGTTCTTTTTTCTGTTCTTTTTTTTTCTTCAGGATTACATCATGTGAATAAATCATAAGTTATTCAGCCAGTCTTCCCTCGATGGTCATGAGGACTGTTTTGATTCCTTTGCAGTTCAAACAGAGCTGCGGTGAACAATCCTGTTTGTTTTCTGCACGTGACTGACTGGCCGGAGGCGAGGCTGGGCCGGGCCCAGGAGAACAGCACAGCCCGGAGCTCATGCTGTCTGCCCTGCTCAGCCGCCCGATTCCTCTCACCCCAAACCCCAGCGGGGAGAACTAGGTCACTTTCAGAGCTCCTCGCAGGCCAGACTCCGAGGAGGTCTCCAGACTCAGGAAATCAGACCCAGTTCGACTGAGAGAATGACTTCAAGGAATTCCGCAGCCAGTTCAGCCAAGGCCAGACTAATGACTGCAATTAGCACGCTTCACAATTAGGAGTGACTAAGCGCAGTGAAAGGAGCCAGCTCCCCCGGCGGCCACCCCGCTTAGCCCGTCAACAAGGTCTGCTCCTCGCCCTCCACTCCCTCCCCGTGCTTACAGCTTGTCTGCCTGCGCAATGGGGTGCTATTTATTATTTTCAGATTAATTTCTTTTCAACACGCTGCAGCCTATTGAAATTGGCCACGTTTGCCAAATCATTGGCTTAACTCTCCTATTTTTCAATTGAGATATAGTTTATTTGTAGTTAAGTGCACAGATCTTAAGTCTGTCGTTCAGTTCATAAGCTTGACAAATGAATAGATCATATAACCAACACCTCAATTAAAATATAGAACATTTTTTAATTGATTTTTTTTACAGAGAGGAAGAAAGAGGATGTGCCCCCAACCAAGGTACATGCCCTTGACTAGAATCGAACCCGGGACCGTTCAGTCCGCAGGCCGAATGGTGGACACTCTATCCACTGAGCAAAACCGGTCAGGACTAGAACACTTTTTTCCCTCTAAAAAGTTCGGTTATGCCAAGACCGGTTTGGCTCAGTGGATAGAGTGTCAGTCTGTGGACTGAAAGGTCCCGGGTTCAATTCCGGTCAAGGGCATGTACATTGGTTGCGAGCACATCCCTGGTAGGGGTGTGCAGGAGGCAGCTGGTGGATGATTCTCCCTCATCGATGTTTCTAGCTCTCTATCCCTCTCCCTTCCTCTCTGTAAAAAATCAATAAAAAATATATATATATTTTAAAAATCAATAAAATATATTTTTAAAAAAATAAAAAGTTCCGTTCTGTCCCTTTTCAATCAGCCCCCACCTTGCCCTAGGCAACTGATTGAAGTTGATTTTGTCCAGGAGAGATAACTGATTACATGACACGAAGTGGGAAGCAGCATGCTCTACGTGGAAAGTGAGTACATAATTCATGGTCTTGTCCTTAAATTCTCAAGTGGAAAGACATCAGTTACTGAATACATATTTTACTTTGCTCTCTCTCAGACAGCCGCTGTACACATTTATAAAACATTTTTTTTATTCACTTAAATTACGAGCACTTTCCAAGTTTGGGCCCCAAACCTGTAAACAAGAGAAGCAACACACACGCTGAGGCTGGGAACCCTTGGCTGAGCCTGTTTGCACGTCAGTCTCTTGTGCCCTTTCCTTCTGAGATGTCCGGAAACAGGGCTGCGGGGGTGCGGCTGTGAAGGGGACTTTGGAAAAGAGGGGAGCCCTGTGCCCCCCAAAGAAAGAGCCCTCTGCAGCAGGATAGGGTCCAGGCAGACAGGGAGCTGCGAGGAAAAGGAGCTCACTTGCAGGGAAGGACGGACCGAGGGCACACACAGACTCCACTTGCCCGTGACCAAGCAAGTTCAAAGTCACTGTGAACTTTCAATAAGAGTTCACGGAGGGCCGGCTCCCCCCGGGGAAATGGGCCATTTCTGGAGGAGACTGAGAGGCTGGAAGGGCAGGATGGCCCAATGGTGACTGCACTTCGGGCTTTCTTTTCTCTGTGCCAAGAGAGCCGTCAGAAAGGCGCTCTGCTCGTGGTAAGACAGTTCCCATCATTCCCACCCAAGGACCCCAGGGCTGTGTGTGGAGGGGCAGGGGTGCGAGGGGGGCAGTCCCAGGTCGCTGTGTCGTCATGGGGAGGGTGCCTCCTGGTGCCCTGGACCCCAGGGGAGGACCGAGGACGGGAGTCCTGCTCCCCAAGGAGCCCCGGCTACCTCTCACCCAGAGCCCGGCAGAGCTGTGAGCTGACCTGCCCGGCGCCGAGATCACGGCCGGTCACCAGGGATGAACTGCTCCGAGCTCCATCGTCCTTTCTTTTCTTTTTTCTTTTAAATATATTTTATTTATTTATTTTTTTTTTTTACAGAGAGGAATAGAGAGTTAGAAACATTGATGAGCCGAAACCGGTTCGGCTCAGTGGATAGAGCGTTGGCCTGCGGACTGAAAGGTCCCAGGTTCGATTCCGGTCAAGGGCATGTACCTTGGTTGCGGGCACATCCCCAGTAGGGGGTGTGCAGGAGGCAGCTGATTGATGTCTCTCTCTCATCAATGTTTCTAACTCTCTATCCCTCTCCCTTCCTCTCTGTAAAAAATCAATAAAATATATTTTAAAAAAAGAAAAAAAGAAAAAGAAACATTGATGAGAGACATCGATCAGCTGCCTCTTGCACACCCCCTACTGGGAATGTGCCCGCAACCAAGGTAGATACCCTTGACCGGAATCGAACCTGGGACCTTTCAGTCCGCAGGCCGACGCCCTATCCACTGATCCAAACCGGTTTTGGCGGGATTGTTCTTTCTGAGGAGCCACAGAGTCCTGGGCTTACATGGCCTTGCAAAGGTCTCGGGTTTGATTCTGATCGAGGGCATGGACCTTGGTTGCGGGCACATCACCAGACTGACCAGAGGCAGTGGTCCTGCTTGCATGGGAGAGCCAGACAAGCCACCTTTACTGTGGACTGTGGGTCAGGGGCCTCTGGGTTTGGGGACAATGAGCGAAGGAGCCCAGGGAGAGAGATACTGAGCTTCCCGTTAACCAGGCCAGAGGGGAATGAAGCCAGTTTCCTCTGTGGAAGAAAAACCCAAAAGACAGGATCACCTTTGCATCCTAACGTGGTGGGACCACTCATCCTTCATACTCAGGTATCCCTGAACCCTGAGATACCTGTGCACGGGGGTAGCACTTCCTGCCTTGGCAACGGCTTCTGGAACTTGTGCTCCAACTTACCTGGCTGCCACCTTCCTCTGAGTAATCTGGGCGTCCGGCCTCGAGGGCTGTACTCTGGCTGCCCCCAGTGCCTCCAGGGCCCCCTTCCCATCTGCAATCATCCAAGCCCCATTCGTTCCTTAAGACCGAATTCCAGCGTACTCGCTGCACGGCACCTCTGACCACCTCAACCAGCAGCCTGTCCCTCTTCCCCTCTTACAGGACTCTGCTTTAGCAATTGCAGGTCTCTGTTACATTATTCTTGATAGCGTATTGTAATTATTTGTCAATTTTCTTTTTCTATCTAATAAATTGTAAACTGCATATCTTGATACTTCCCATAGCACCTTATACCTAGAAAGTATTTTTTAAATCTCAAAAAAAATTTTATTAAAATTGCTGCCAAGGTGTTGTAGACCTTGGGAATATCTTCCAGCACTTCTGTCTCCTCCTCACTGTGGAATCACCATCCATGAGTGGCGCTGGCCTCACCCAATTGCAGGAGTGGACCCTATGGTGCAAGCCAACTCCAACCCACAGCCAAAGTGACAGTCGGCACATGGCAGGCCCGCTGTGATTGGTCCTGGGATGGTCCAATCAGAATGAAGCACAGGACTTACAGTCAATGGTTATGAGAAGCAGTAGCCCCTCTCTCCACAGACGCCATATTGGAACATTGAACTTCTCAGCCAGGCAAACCAATAAGTTCTCTTTATGGTTTCTCTTACTTGCAACCCAAAGCATCCTAACCAGCACCTTGGGAATGTGCCATTGTGATGAGCACTGTGGGTTCACACACGTGCACATGTGCATGCAACACACAGACACACAATCTGAATCTTACTAGGGAGAGAGAAAAACACACACACATACACCTCCAGTTCCTGGGGTGGTTGTAAACATCTGTTTTTACAAAATTACACATTTTAAAGCTTTTTATAACTATTACCACGATGCGGAACTGAGGTCTTTGGGTAACTTTTCATTGATTTCTGTATTAAAGAGTGATTTTGCAATTTTAACCTGAATTCTTATAATATCCCAGACACTAGCAACTACAATAAACTAGAGGCCCAGTGCATGAAATTCATGCATTTGGGGGTGGGGGCCCCTCAGACCTCTCCCAGTCTGGGAGCTCTGGGGGGATGTCCAACTAGCAGTGGGAAGCGGGCCTAAGCTGGCAGTCCTTAGCACCACCACAGAAGCAGGAGGGACTCCTTCCACTTCCTTTGTGCTTACCAGCCATGAGCTCAGCTTCTGGCTGAGCGTGCTCCTCCTGTGGGAGTGCACTGACCACCAGGCTGCAGCTCCTGCACTGAGCATCTGCCCCCTAGTGGTCAGTGCACATCATAGCAGCCAGTCGGTCCACCCTTCCATCGATTTGCATATTAGCCTTTTATTATAAAGGAACGTTTGTTTCCCTTTTAAGAAAATAAGACGAGACTTCAGGTGGGGAGCATACAATAGGGTACACAGATATTGCATTATAGTTAGTTGTATCCCTGAAGTAATTTTTGTTATTAGCCACTGTTATCCCCATAAATTTAATTTAAAAATTAACCTAGCCGAAACCGGTTTGTCTCCGTGGATAAAGCGTCGGCCTGCGGACTGAAGGGTCCCAGGTTTGATTCGATTCCGGTCAAGGGCATGTACCTTGGTTGCAGGCACATCCCCAGTGGGAGGTGTGCAAGTGGCAGCTGATCGATGTTTCTCTCTCATCGATGTTTCTGACTCTCTATCCCTTTCCCTTCCTCTCTGTAAAAAAAATCAACAAAATGTATTTAAAAAAATAAAATAAAAATTACCATAGTGTGTGACTCCTTTCACAGTACCTACAGTAGCAGAGTCAAATGGCTTTAGCGTGAGGTCTGTGTCCCCGCATTCTCCCGGAAGGTGAGATGGGTCCCGATGACGGGGAGGTGGCAGGGCCTTTCTCCCCGCTGGCCCCACGTCGTGACCTTTACACTCTGCTTCATCTTTTCCAACCTGCTTGTTTACTGGCGTTCTTGGCGAGCAGCCCCGCGCCTGTCCTCCGGGGGCCTCGCTCCTTGTGAGCTGGGACCATGTCCTGTGCCACTTTCGTAACCCGCGCCCCCCTGCTGCCGTGTGGAGCCCCGGCGCGTCTCCGGGGCCGGGGGACAGACAGCCCGTGGAAATTTCCACCGCAGCTGCTCGGCCCCCGCCCCCGCCCAGTCCTGGGCTCAGAGGCCACCAGCCCAAGGACACGGGCCTGGCTCGGGGTCAGCTCCTGGGCTATTTATGACTTTTTATCTCAGGGTTTGCGCCTTGGCACCTTGCTCTCGGGAAACCTCCTCCCCCTCCTTCCCGGTCAACACACACGTCCTTCTCCGGAGGAGGACAGGGGTCCGGTGAGCGCTCTTGTTCGCGCCCGCCTGAGGGCCCCGTCTCCCGCATTCCTCTTCGTTTGGGGCCTACATCCTTAGATCTGAGGGGGAAGTTTCCAGCTGAAGGAGTTAAATAAAATACAATTTAAAATTACAACTATCGCCCTAACCAGTGTGGCTCAGTGGATAGAGCGTCGGCCTGTGGACTGAAGGGTCCCGGGTTCGATTCCGGTCAAGGGCATGTACCTGGGTTGCAGGCACCTCCCCAGTAGGAGGTGTGCAGGAGGCAGCTGATGATGTTTCTCTCTCAATGATGTTTCTAACTCTCGATCCCTCTCCCTTCCTCTTTGAAGAAAAAAAAAATCAATGAAATATATTTTTCAAAATTAAAATTACAACCACCATTTGACAATGCAGTTTACAGTTCAGCTGTGGTGGCACTAGCCTCGTTTTAAGCGCTTAATATCCGCCTGTGGCCAGTCACTCCCATGATGCACAGAGCAGAGCACGTCTGTCACCACAGAATGATCCACCGGAAAACCCTGGTTTTGGGGTCACTTGTCAGTTCACAGAGGCCGAAGGGGAGTCAGCCGCCCAGATGGCCACAGGGGCCGACACGATGGGCCAGCTCTGACCAGATGAACCTGAACAGATGGAAGCGCCGAGGGCTCCACAATACAACGGCAGAAGCAGAGCCCTACCTGGTTCGGCTCGGTTTGGCTCAGTGGATAGAGCTTCGGCCTGCGGACTGAAAGGTCCCGGGTTCGATTCCGGTCAAGGGCATGTACCTTGGTTGCGGGCACATCCCCAGTAGGAGGTGTGTTGGAGGCAGCTGATGTCTCTCTCTCATTGATGTTTCTAACCCTCTCTCCCTCCCCCTTCCTCTCTGTAAAAAATCTAATAAAGTATGTTTTCAAAAGTAGTAGAGCAGAATTGTGGGGGAAGTGATTCTGCTGGAGGACAAGCTCTCTGGGGCAAGGCAGCTGCCCACAGCGGTGAGATTTGGAGCTGAATTCACGAAGCACAAGTTCAGAACAAAAGAGGGCTCTTTCCAAGCTATATTTGGTCAAAACACAAGGAGAGTTCAAGGGATCTTGATGCTGTGGTGTTTTCGGAACTGGAATTCACTGTGATAAAAGTGATTAACTAGGCCCTAACTTTCCCCAAACTTTTGACATATGTGTACCCCTTCTATAATTTTCGTAACACTGAGTACCCCACGTCCTCATGAGAACGTAGAATTAGGCGCCGCTAAGCACGGTGCAGTGCATATCCCCACCAAACTCCGGTGCCACGCGTACCCCGACCAAACTCTTCCCGTACCACACTCTGGGAAACACTGAACTAGGGAACAATTTCCATCACTGGGGACTGCTATTGGTTATAAGGTGATCACAACTGGAACTAGCACAGAGTACAGGAGGAGAAAACTGTTATGAGCAGCCCAGGACTAGGTTTTACTAAACAATTAGTCACACAGGTAACAGAAGTGGTGAGGCTGGTGAGAAACTGTGTCAACATGGTGCTGCTGTGGGGAGAGAGGGCAGAGAAGGAGGGAGAGAGGAAGAGAGAGAGAGGAAGGGAGGGAGGGAGAAAGGGAGGGAGGGAAAATGACTATCACACTTGAGCAAAAGCCGGAGGTAATCACAGGATGTTGAAGGTGTCACAGCAATGCCACAAGAGCTTTGAAAAGCAGCTTTGTGGTCAAAATTCCTGCAGGAGAAAATCATTGTGTTATTGTACATCTAAAATTTTCTATTCCCTAACCCCATCTAAAGAAATCTTATATTAGACTAGAGTCCCGGTGCACGAATTCATGCACTGGTGGGGTCCCTTGGCCTGGCTGGTGATTGGGGCCGATCAGGGCTATCTCCCACCCTGAACAGGGCCCAGGGCCAACTGGGGAGGGGCTGCAGGAGGTTGGCTGTGGGACCGCACTGATCACCAAGGGGCAGCTCCTGCATTGAGCGACTGCTCCCTGTGGTCAGTGCGCGTCATAGCAACTGGTTGACTGCTTGTTCAGTTGCTCGGTTGCTTAAGCTTTTATATATATATAGATAAAAAAAAAAGGTATGTTTTAGAGAAGGTATGATTTCCTAAAAATTCAATTACCACCGAAACCAGTTTGGCTCAGTGGATAGAGCGTCGGCCTGAGGACTGAAAGGTCCCGGGTTCGATTCTGGTCAAGGGCATGTACGTTGGTTGTGGGCACATCCCCAGTAGGGGGTGTGCAAGAGGCAGCTGATCGATGTCTCTCTCTCATCAATGTTTCTGACTCTCTATCCCTCTCTCTTCCTCTCTGTAAAAAAAAAAAAAATCAATAAAATATATTTTTAAAAAAATACAATTACCAACGACAGTGGAGTAGATAAAACTGTGCTCAGCTCTGAGGATTTTGGCCCAAAGGGATGCTGAAGTACTCGAGAAAAAGAAAGAGGAGAGATGGGTCAGGCCCAGGAACAATGGCAGACAGAGGATATTGGCACTGAGACTAGTGATGAGTGTGTGCACCTGGGAGAGGGGGCGTGGCTAGACCCAGCTTCCAGCTCAGCACAAGGCCGGCTTCCCCACAGTGAGAGGGGACCGGAGGCTGCAGGCAGCAGTGAGGGCTGGTGGGAAGGCTGGATTCCACAGTCAGGCTGCCCTGGGCTTGCGTGCTGGTTGGTGCTTTCTAGCCATGTGACCTTCAGCAAGTTTCTTAGCTCCTCTACACCTGTAAAAGGAGATAACGCTGTCTTCGTGTTATTTTAAGAGTTAAGTGAACCCGGCCAGTGTTGCCCAATGGTTGAGGGTGTCGACCTATGAGCCAGGAGATTACAGTTCAACTCCGATTCGGGGCACATGCCTGAGTTGCAGGCTCAATCCCCAATTGGGGTGTGTGTGTGTGTGTGTGTGTGTGTGTAGGAAGCAGCTGATCAACGATTCTCTCTCATCATTGATGTTTCTATCTCTCTGGCCCTTTCCCTTCCTCTCTGAGATCAATAAAAACCATTACAAAAAGAATTCAATAAGATAATGATGCCTGGTGCTTATCACAGCACCCGGCACATGGCAAACCCTCCATCAGCGGATAGAGCGTTGGCCCGCGGACTGGAAGGTCCCGGGTTCGATTCCAGTCAAGGGCATGTACATTGGTTGCAGGCACATCCCTCGTGGGGGCTGTGCAGGAGGCAGCTGGTCGATGTTTCTCTCTCATCGATGTTTCTAGCTCTCTATCCCTCTCTGTGAAAAATCAATAAAATATATATATTTTTAAAAAACCAACAGAACGAATTAGAATACTTCTGATTTTCCTCTGGACTCCGACACCTGCAAAAGCCCATGCTCCAAACCACGGGCCACGCTGCAGCATGGACTGCGGACGGTCTGTGCATGGCGGGGTTGCCTTAGCATCACGGTGAGTACTCAGGGGGGAACGCACTTGGGGTTGGCGTCAGAGTGAGAGGAAAGCACCGGCCAGGACCCAGGAGACTTGGTCTGGAAGCCTTGTCCTGGAAGTTAGAGCTCAGGCCCTGTGTCCTGAGCAGTCGTCCAGCTGGGTCTGCACGTCGGGATGCTGTAGGGTTAGGAGCGCTCCCGGGAGTAGCTGGTAAGAAAGGCGGAGGCCACCCTAGCCAGTTTGGCTCAGTGGATAGAGCGTCGGCTTGCAGTCTGAAAGGTCCCGGGTTTGATTCCGGTCAAGGGCATGTACCTTGGTTGTGGGCACATCCCCAGTGGTGGGTGTGCAGGAGGCAGCTGGTCGATGTTTCTCTCTCATCGATGTTTCTAGCTCTCTATCCTTCCCACTTCCTCTTTGAAAAAATCAATAAAAATATATTTAAAAAGAAAATAAAAGGCGGGAGGTCATTCTGAGTTAAATGGCCATGAGGCCTCCTTCCCCATTGCTGGATGTCCATGACCTGTTCTGGCACCAGGGAGGCCCGAGTTTGAAGTAAATGTTGCACGTGCCCTCCACCTCCATCTTCATGTGAGATGAGCTGGGAGAGAAGTGGTGACCTCGGTCCCTCTCTCGCCTGACAACTTGCTTGCATGAGAACTACATGCCACTGGCAGCTGTGGATGGAGATGGGCTGGGCAGGTGGTTACGGTGGTGGTCACACCCCAGGCACAGAGATTACCTTTGCCTTCAGCTAGTCCTGCCCGTGGTTCCTGTGCATCTGGCTTCACACACCTTGGACAGAAGCATAATCCCCCTTAAGAGAACACGTGATGCCGAAACCAGTGTGGCTCAGTGGACAGAGCATCGAAAGGTCCCAGGTTCGATTCTGGTCAAGGGCATGTACCTTGGTTGCAGGCACATACCCAGCGAGGAGTGCACAGGAGGCAGCTGGTCGATGTTTCTAGCTCTCTATCCTTTTCCCTTCTTCTTTGTAAAAAAATCAATAAAAATATATATTTTTTAAAAGAGAGAACACGTGAACTATCCTGCCATTCCACCTCCGCCTTGCTTTCTCCCCCTTGCATGTAATCGTCCTGAAATCCCTCCTCAAGTCCCAGCGCATGAGAGGAACTGCTCACCGTCATTCTCCAGAGCACTGGAGACCTGGCTGCCCGGCCGCTGCCCAGCTGGGCTGACAAGCTCTGATAAAAAGCATCTGGCTGTTTCTTAGGTCAACACAGCGGAGAGCACAGGTACCGTCCCTCGACGACCATCAAACAGGAACAAACACGTCCAGGGCAGAGCGGAGGCGCCGGGAAACGGGCTTTCAGCCCAGCGCTGAACTCGGAGGTGATGAGCTCAGCCACTGAACACATCCCCCGCGTGTGGCAGGCTCCGGTCACCATCAAAGCCCGGTCCTCTTCCGCTCCGGCTCCTGGAGGGAGCCTGCAGGGCCCTGGGCCTCGCACCCTGGCTTCCTGGGCACACGGTACTCCGCTGCTGGAGGATCCCTGAACCTGGGCGAGGCCCACAGGGTGGCTCCGGAGGAATCTGCCGCCCTCGTGTGGCCATCCTGGCTCAGAGCGCACGGGAGGACACAGGCAGACGGAGAGGCCAAAGCCGTTAAGGGCAGCTGAACCGAAAGCCTCCGGGCGAAAGCAGCAGCCTTCCTGGGGCTGCCTCCAACCCTTTGGTCTCAGGACCCCTTTCCACGCAGAAAATCACTGAGGCCCCAGGAGGCTGGGCTCCGTGGATAGAGCGAAGGCCCGCGGACTGAAGGATCCCAGGTTTGAGGCTGGTCAAGGGCACGTACCTGGGCTGGGAAGCGGGCGGGAGTCAACCCATCCATGTGTCTCACATCGATGTTTCTCTCTGTGCCTCTCCCCCACCCTTCCACTCTCTCTTTAAAAATCAATGGAAAAATACCCTCAGGCGAGGATTAGCAAACAAAATGAAATTATTGAGGGCCCCAAAGACTTTTGTTATGTGGATTGTCGTACATTTAAAAATAGATATATTTTGATTTTTTTACAGAGAGGAAGGGAGAGAGAGGAATAGAGAGTTAGAAACATCGATGAGAGCGAAACATCAACCAGCTGCCTTTTGCACACCCCCTACTGGGGATGTGCCCGCAACCAAGGTACATGCCCTTGACCGGAATCGAACCTGGGACCTTTCAGTCCGCAGACGGATGCTCTATCCACTGAGCCACACCGGTATCGGGTGTCGTACATTTTTTCATACCTGGGTACCTGGTGTGAATGAAGGCCCCCTCCATTTGCAGCGTGGCCCTGGGGTCTGGAAGGTCAGTGTCCCCTCGGGTGCCCAGGCCTCAGGCACAGGATCTCTGACCAGCCCCCTGCTGCTACGGGGTTTCCCAGCGCAGTCCCCATGGGTCTGACCTGTGCTTCTGGAAACGAAACATTCTTTCAGGGAGCCAGACCCCAAGGCCTGGAGACAGTCTTCTCACTTCCGTATCTCCTCGCGGCCTGGAATACACCCTGATCGGTAAGTTCCCTGTACAAATCCGTCCACTTCCTCCCGAGGTCAAAGCAGACCGCGCCCTGGAGTCTGTGGTGACAACGGAGTCCACTCTGCAGTGCCAGTCCCTCCACACGCTCAGAGCACAGGCCCTGGACCCCATGTGGGAAACAAAACTGGGTCCCTACTAGAAATAATACATAAAGTTTCAGATGGATTAAAATCTTAACAAGAAAATTAAAGTTTTTAATAAATCTTTTTTTAATATATATTTTTATTGATTTTTTACAGAGAGGGAGATAGAGAGCTAGAAACATCGATGATAGAGAAACATCGACCAGCTGCCTCTTGCACACCCTCTACCAGGGATGTGCCCGCAACCAAGGTACATGCCCTTGACCGGAATCGAACCTGGGACCTTTCAGTCCGCAGACTGACGCTCTACTGCTGAGCCAAACCGGTTTCGGCAGAAAATTAAAGTTTTAGCTTTTAGAAAGCATCGAGGGAAGGGGAGACCTCTGAAAGGAGACTCAAAGGCACAGCGTACAGGTGAAGGGCTGACACACTGAAAATACTAACATTTAGAAATCACGGTGGCACCGTAAGGTCCTCACGGGAGGGGAGACAAACCACAGCCTGGGGAGAATATCCGAAACGGACCTGATTGGCCAGAGATTAGCATCGCTCCAGAGTATGTATCTTAAAGGCCTAAATATTCATACTAATGAAAGGGTAATATGCTAATTAGCTGGGAGACCTTATGGACATCCTTCTGGACAAAGCCACGGTGGCAGGGCTGAGGCAGAAACAGTTAGGGGCAATCAGGCCAGGAGGGGAGGGCAGGTGGGGGTGATCACACAGCGGAGGGAGGGGGGTAGTTGGGGGCGAGTAGACCGTCAGGAGGGGGGGCCAACTGAGGGCAAACAGGCTGGCAGGCACAGTGCTTAGGGGTAATCATGTAGGCAGGCAGGTGGCGGTTAGGAGCCAGTGGTCCCGGATTGTGAGAGGGATGTCTGACTGCCAGATCAGGCCTAAACCAGCCATCAGACATCCCTCAAGGGGTCCCAGATTGGAGAGGGTGCAGGCTGAGCTGAGGGACTACCTCCCCCCCATGTACAAATTTCGTGCACCTGGCCTCTAGTCCATAAATAAAAGGCCAACAGTCCAAATGTAAAATGGGCAAGAGACAGGAACAGGTAACCTACAAGGAAACATGCACAGCCCAGACATCTAAAAAGAGGCTTAACTTCCTTTATAAACTAAAACCACACCTTGACCTGGTAACACAACGGTTCTTACCCTTCGGTCTTCTCACATTTACTTGTTTCCCATCTCAACACTTCCCATAACCCTTCATTCTGGGACCACCATCTCCCTCCCTCACGGCCCAGCTGCTTCGGACGGCCCTGCCTTCTGCCCCACCCCCGAGGGCACCTGTCCGGCTCTCAGGGGGGAGCCTAACAACCCGAACTCCGTCAGGTCTCCTCCGGAGCCCCCGCTGCAGCTCCCCCCAGATACACGTGGCTCATGGAATGTCTCCGTGCTCCTTCCCCTCACCTCCCGGGAGCTCACGCCAGGGGCCGGCCCCACCTGAGCGCGGCCCTGCCTGCACTGGATGCCGCCCCCCAGCTCAGCTTCCCGCTGCAGGCCCCGGAGTTCCACCTCCGGCCCAGGGGAGAGAAGGCTCCCGACAGACATCAGAACACATAGTTCCCACTCCTCTCATGGCCAGCAGCCAGCTCTCAGCACCCACTGTTTCTGGGACGAGGACAGAGTCTGACCGGAGCGCACACAGCGCCTGCGTTTCCGCCGTGGGTGACCTGGGGCCGGACCGCCGTGGGGGCCTGACCGCCGTGGGGGCCTGACCGCCGTGGGCGCGGGGCCTGACCGCCGTGGGTGACCTGGGGCCTGACCGCCGTGGGCGCAGGGCCTGACCGCTGTGGGGGCCGGACCGCCGTGGGCGCGGGGCCTGACCGCCGTGGGGGCGAGGCCTGACCGCCGTGGGTGCGGGGCTGCTCTGTGCAGCTCCAAGGTCCTCGCAACCGTGGACCCTTTAGAGAAAGGAGAGCAACCTCTATCCCCCACCAGGCCGAGGCGGACGGCGGGCGCGTTTCTGCACACGCTGGCACCGAGGACACTTGCTCTGTTTCGGCAACTGCCTTGCAGGTTTCCGGCCACATGCACTGTGGAAGCCAGCACAAGGCCCGGGCTCGGCACTGGCAGCTGGCACAGCTTTGAGCTGCCAGCCCCCGGGCCTCGGGCACTCTGCACACCTTTGCTTAGGGAATTTTCTTGTTAAAGAAACAACTGCAGAGATGGAGGTGGAGGTGGGGGGCAAGTCTCTCTCTCTTTTTAATGTTTTTTTGATTTCAGAGAGAGAGAGAGGGAGAGACAGAAAGGTCAACAATAGAAACATCAGCGGCCTCCTGCACCCTCCTCCTGGGGAAAGAGCCACAAACCCGGGCGTGGGCCCCGAGGGACGGAACCGAGGCCTGGTTCACAGGGCGCTCAGCCAGAGCCACTGGCCGGCCCGTCTCTCCTCCGCAACGGGGTCTCCTTCGTGTGCCAGACCGGGCCCAGGAGTGGCCGCGAGGTGCGGGGACGAGGCCACGCTGACGCACAGACCGCACTGACACTCCACCAGGATAATCTTTTATTGAGGTTACTATTAAGCACTTCCCAGCGGCACCACTGCAACACGATCAGGTCTTGGTTTCTAAGGTGATAAAACGCGGCGTCCCGGAGAGCACCGGAAGGTTCCTCGCAGAGAAATGGGCATTTCCCTCGCCGGAGGGGCAGGCTGGGCCGCCCTGCGGGAGCCGGGCCTGCTGTGCGCGCGCCTCGCTTCCAGCCGCCTCCTTCCCGCCTCCGCCCGACGCCCGGCTCCGAGGCCCGGCCCCTCGGCCCCTCGGCTGGACGCGTCTCCGGTCGGGCGGGCGCTCGGGCGGCCGAGCTCGGTCTGGTGGCTGACGGGCACCGAGAGGGGTTCCCCAGGAGGGAACACGGTGCTTCGTTCTCGCCTGCGTTTCCTCGGGAACGGAGTCCTGCGGAGCCGTGGCGCTGGGTGAGGGCTGCACGGCGGCGGCGGCGGCGGCGGCGGCGGCGGCGGCGGCGGCAGGGCCGCGGCCTCAGATGTGGAGCTGGTGCGAGGCCAGCGTGTCCATGAAGGGCCGCACCAGGTTGTCGGTGGAGAAGTAGAAGATGAGGCCGAAGGCGATGGAGATGGGCAGGGCGGGCAGCGCCTTCTTGAACACGGCGAGCAGCAGGAGGGTCAGGCACAGGCCCTGCGGACACGTGGGTGGGGTGGGGGGCACACGGGGAGGAAGGGGGGCAGTTAGACGGCCCGGCCTGGGCGCAGGGCTAGTCAAGGACACGCACGGCCTCCCGGGTCCTCCTGACAGCTGAGGCCGAGGGCAGTTCCCCGAAACTCCTGCTCAGCGGGCGATCCCCAAAGTGGCTCCTGACTGAGTATGGCGCTGCCGCCAGACCACCTGCCGCCTGCTCACAGCGGGGACACGAAGGGGGAAAAGCAGGCGCCCCTCGGGACACAAGTTTCTAGAATCCGATGGGCTCGACGGAGTGCCGGCACCGCGGGAATCAGAGATGGCGTGTGCCTCCCCCTCGGTGCTGCCCTGCCCCGTCCCGCCTGGCAGATGCAGGGTGTGGGGGGAGCAGAGCCAGTGTGCCTGCTGCCCTGGGAGGGGCAGGGCGTCAGGCCCCCAGGGCAGGGGGCGGGGGTCCAGCACCCTCCCTGATACTCTGTGGACACAAACCCCCAGAGAACTGGACCTGAGCCGTAACGTGCCGCGTGGTTTCGGGGTTCGCCCCTCAGAGACTCTGCCCTGAGATGCAGCCATCGTAGCCCGTGTCCCCCAGACGTCCATCTGGCCACCCTAAGTGACTACAGGAACCTCCCAACCTCACTGCTGGGGCTCGAAGTGATGGGGTTCCCTCCTGGGCCTGGGGGACCCTGGATTGAGGACGGCGCGGTGTCGGGGTGGCACGGAGGGAACGCACCTGCCCGGGAGTCCGAGACCCGAGCTCATGGCGTGGGCACCCAGGCTGCGCCGTGTCCTCTGCCAGGACCCTCAGGCCCTGACCCAGCGCTCAGCTCCCGGGCCCCCTGCGCGCCTGCTCAGCGCATCCGAGCTCCGGCCCTCCCCCGTCCCCCCTCACCCCCTGCACCGCCCTGCGTCTCGTGGACCCCGGAGCCTGTGCCCCTCGGTCTCGTGCTGAGGGTCTCGGGAACCCTGCCCGGCCCATCACTGCGGCCTCCAGGGCCCACAGCCCCTGCGCCCGGGCCCCGGGAAGACCCAGGCCCGCTGCACTCACGATGAGGATGGCCACGAAGCAGGCCAGCGTGGTGTTCCAGTCGCCGCTGCCCGTGGCCGCCGCCTTGCCCACCAGCACGCTGTAGAAGATGAAGTCCCCGAGGCCCAGCTTCACGCCCCCTGTGCGGGCAAGACAGAGGCCGTCGTCCCGGGGGCCGCAGCCAGACGCGGGACCCCGCGAGGCCGGGTGCTCAGGCCCCGCTCCCCGGCCTCGGGGACGCGGACCGGCTGCGGGGAGGGGACGCAGCCAGCGGGAAAGGGGGACCCGGGCGGGCGGCCCGCAGTCTGGGCTGCGAAAAGCTGGCGTGTCTGAGAACTCAGGCGAAACTGCTGCTTAAAAAACAAAACCCTGGTGCTTGGCACTTTCTTAGAAAAATATCCAATACAACGCACTGTCCGGGGTGGGAGGGAGCCGAACGTCTATCTCAGGCTGCGTCTGAATTAAAGGCCCTTCGGGGACCTCACTTCACTGCGTGAGAGCACGCACACGCCTCGCGGTCCTCTGCAGACCTTCCCGAGACACGGGAAGCGTGCTGCAGGCAGCCCACCCTCCCTGAAAAGCGAAGGAGAGCTTCTGGGCTGCTTTCGCGTTGGCTTTTACACAACTGCCCTGGACACGCAGGACAACTGTCTTCACACAGACGGTGAGAACCTGTATCTACATGTAAAAGCCTAATAAGCCCCTCAAGAGTTCAACCGACCGGAGTTCAATCGCTCGCTATGACGTGTGCTGACCACCAGGGGGCGGCACAGAATGACGGAAGGCCCTGGCCAGCAGCCAGCAGCTGAGGAAGGGAGGCCCCGGGCAGCAGCCGACAACCACTAGGGACCCTAAGCATGCATGAATTTCGTGCACAGGGCCTCTGGTGTTTTTGTAATAAACTCGAGTCGAACTGCATCAAAAGGAACTGCTGGCCTCCTCTGCCCAACACCCTCCCATGCCCTCCTCCCCATGTCCTCCCCCCCCCACGCCCTCCTCCCTCCACCACGCCCTCCTCCCCTCCACCACGCCCTCCTCCCCTCCAGGCTCCGAACAGGCGGCTCTCCGCCTGGTCAGGGCAGGGTCTGTCCTGGCTGAGCTGAACCTGGCAGCTCGGCAGTCAGTCTCAGTCTCCCTCTCTGACCCCCAACCCCTGGGCAGGAACCCCTGGTGCCCCATCCCGTGTTCCCCTGCACAGCTCCCGCCCCCTCTGAGGGGTGAGTCTCAGAGCCGGGCCCTGCACGGGGCAGGCAGGCACAGGCCGGGGCTCGGTGACCGGGGCCCAATACCTGCTTCAGCCCGTGGGAAAGCCGCAGCCTGCCAACAGGGCCCATTCTCGCGGTTTCTCCTGGACGCCTGCCAGGCCACCCCTCACCCCTCCTCCCGGACTCCCCAGCTCCCCCGCCCGGGGCCCCCAGACCGTCTGGACACGGGCGCCTTACTTTCCTCCTCTTCCTCCAGCTCCTCCCCGGGGGAGCCAGGCAGGGGGGGCGCGAGGACTTCCGGGTACGAGGGCTCCCCCAAACTGTCACAGGAGTCTTCTTCTGGGTCCAGAGAGCGCCGGCATCCCCGCGGGCGGAGGGAGAGACAGAAGCTGGTCAGAGGCTTCTCTGGAGCTCAGGTCCCTGCTCGCCCCCCATCCCAGGGCTGAGTCAGAGGGAGGGGCTGGGGCCGAGGACCGGAGGCCACCCTCGCTCCATCCCCAAGATGCCAGGGGGCTGGTCTTCCCTTCTGCCCCCCGAGCGGGGAGCAGTGAGGGGCCGCCCCAGGGCCCTGGGCGACCAGCACCCAGCACTCACCCATCTCTGGGTCGTACGGGAGCTGAAGGGCCCCCTGAGAGGAGGGGTCCAGCTTGGCCATGCCCACCGTCCACACCATGGCGGCTGGGGAAGGAGAGGAGGGTCACGCCTCAGGCGGGGCTAACGGGCTTCCGGGGCCTAGCGGCAGGGGCCCACCTGTGTCCCCAGAAAATCGCTATGCCCCCAGGTAGGAGGCCGCTGGGTGGGGAGGGGGTCGGTCCAGACTCCATGACTAGGTTCCAGGTTCAGGCAGACAATGTCTTTTCCTGTCTTTTCCCTCCTCGCAGAAACAGTGGTAACAATACCAGCGACAACTGGATGAACTAATGGTGCTTTTGTTTATCGTGTAAAGAACATGTAACATACTAAGCCAAAGCGTCTTAGCCATCGTAAGTGTGCCGTGTGCCATGGGCCCCGCTAAGTCTGTGCACATTATCGTGGAGCAGATCTCCACGCTCCCAACTCACAGCCTGAAACTTCACCCCCGTGACCAAGCCCTGCCCCCTCACTCCCCAGACCTCCCCAGATGCCCGCCCCCGGCCCTTCCACCTCCTGTCTCTGAGTCGGACACCTCACACACGTGGAATCTGCAGTGTCGGCCTCGTGGTGACTGGCTTAATCTGCTGAGCATGTCCTCAGGTTCATGCGTGTAGCACATCAGAACAGCGTTCCTTTCTAAGTATCCCACTGTGTCACTGCCACGTTTGGTCTATCGGCCACCCATCAGCGACACCCGGCTGCTGCCAGCCCTTGGCTGCTGCGAACAATGCTGCTACGAACATGGCTGCGCGCGCACACACACACACCACACACACACGCTCGCACACACACACACACTCGCACACACACTCGCGCACACACACACACGCGCACACACACACCACACACACACACACACACACACTCGCACACACACACACACGCACACACACACACACACGCACGCACACACACACATACACACACACCACACACACACACGCTCGCACACACACTCGCACACACACACGCTCGCACACACGCACACACACCACACACACACACACGCTCGCACACACAAACACACACACACCACACACATACACACACACCACACACACACGCTCGCACACACGCACACACACACACACACCACACACACGCGCGCGCTTGCACACACAAACACACACACACCACACACATACACACACACACTCGCACACACACACACCACACACACACACACACACACTCGCACACACACACACACGCACGCACGCACACACACACACGCACACACACACGCACACACACACACGCACACGCACACACACACGCACGCCCAGGACCTGCTTTCAGCCCTCGGGGCCCTGTCCAGAGGGGCTGCCGCATCACGCGGCTAACCGTGTTCTCTGGCCGGAAACTCCCTCCGGACTCCCGTCCAGCTCTGCAGCCGCATGCGCTGGGGCAACTCGCACTCAGTATGCCCCCGCTGCTCCCACAACCGCCAGTGCCATCTTCTTGTTGCTCAGGCCCCAAACACCGCCGTCACCCGTGACTGCCTCCTATCACATCCCAGCCACCCGCGATCTTGCCAATTCTGCTCTGAAAGGCTCCCGAGTCCAACCACGTCCTAACGGCACAGCAGCTGGCGCGAGCCAAACCCCCCCTCCTCTCCTGGGCTCTCTTCAGCCTCTCATCCAGACCCGTGTCAGCGGGGGAGGGGGCACTCACAGGAGTAAATCAGGGCAGGAAATATGGGCTCGTTCCGCTCCTGGGCGGTCTCCACCAGCATCCGCAGCGGCCCCTTGGGGCAGAGCACAGCCATGAGATCTGCAAAAACAAAGTTAAAGAGGAGCTTTATCCCCAGGCTCCCCAAAGAGAGGAGCCAGCCCCTTAGTATGGGGGGGGGGGCACAGTCCGAGTGTGAGGCTCCAGGATGGGCCTGCCGTCCTGTCACCCCCCCCCCGCCCCCAGCCCAGCCGCCCCCTGCCCTGGGGGAGCCCCCTGCCCTGGGGAGCCCCCTGCCCTGACGGAGCCCCCTGCCCTGGGGAGCCCCCTGCCCTGACGGAGCCCCCTGCCCTGGCGGAGCCCGCAGCCTGGGAGGCTGATGCAGGAAGAGGAGGAGCCTGGAGCCCACTCCTCTGGGCCCTGAAACGGAAGAAAGAGAACTGGGCACAGCCCCCACCCTGATGCTAATGAGACCGTGGCTATTGGGCATGGCACCGTCATTACAGGTGCCATGCCCAATCCGTGCCCAGCGACTGGCAGTGCGTCGGTGTTTGCTATTAACAAACCGCGTCAACAATCGCGAGTCCACGCAGGAGTCTCAGGAGGGAGGCCCCGGCCGTGGGGAGGGACGGGGGCCTGTCCATCCCGGCCACACGTGTGCGGCAGCGAGGCTGGGCCCGCCGCTGACCCCCTCCGCCGCCAGGCTCTCCCGCGGGTGCCCACGTACCGTACACGGAGATGGCGCCCAGGATGACCCAGGCGGACCACTCGGGCAGGTACTTGATGAAGACCAGGGCCATGAGTGCGCTGACCATGATGAGGTAGGCCTGCTGCAGCACCAGCGGGCCCTTCCAGTGCACGCACACCATGCCCACCGCCCCGAAGTTCCACACCACCAGCAGCAGCGTGGGGTAGTCCATGGCCACGTTGTAGGTCTTGAGCACCTCCCTGCGGGGCCAAGGCAAGCCGGGCGGGCACTCAGCGGAGACAGCCCCGACGGTGCCACCTCTCAGCCTCCGTCCCCGCCTGGGCTCCAGCTCTGGTCACTGACCAGCACCCCCGCCCACCCGTGAGCCCCGCACGAACCCAGGGAATGACTTCCGGAACGAGGGGGGACCGATGGCTCATGCTGGGCATGGCTCACGTGGGCACGGCACACGTGGGCACAACCGGAGCCCCGGCCCCAGACATTCCAAGAGTGCCCTCCCCGCTCCCTCCTGTCTCTGTGCCCCAGGCCAGGCGGACATCCCAAACCAGGGGCAATGGAGACCCTTTCACCATGAACTAGGAGAGCCCAGGTCCCGCCAAAGCAGAGAATATAAACTCTGAGCTGGCCTACCCTCCTTGAGCTCAGAGAGCCTCGTCTCTGATGGCTCTGCTCATTTGTTTTAAATCAGGAACCACAAGGAGACGCATGGCCACCATGGAGACCACTCCCGCGTCAGAACAAGGCCTGCAGGCCTGGCCAGTGCGGCTCAGTGGCTGAGCATCGCCCTATGACCAGGAGTCCATGATTCGATTCCCGGTCAGGGCCTGGGCCCGGGTTTCAGGCTTGATCCCCAGGAGGGGCGTGCAGGAGGCAGCCGATCAATCATTCTCATCACCGATATTTCTCTTTCTCTTTCCTTCTCCCTTCCTCTCTGAAATCAGTAAAAATGTTTTTTTAAAAGGTCTGTGGAAGAGGGGCCGGCCTCGGAGCAGAGGCCCTGAGGAGGGAGCGGAGCCCCAGGGAGCCCTCCCCACCCAGGTCCTCAGGCCGCTCGGGCCCCAGGGGAGGGGCCCGGGACTGGCTGATCCCGCTGCCACTCACCCGAGGTAGATGTAGGTGAAGAGGAACAGCAGCATCAGCGAGGACATGATCAGCCAGCCGTGGATGAACTGGCAGAGAAGGGCAGCGTGAGCACAGGGCCCAGCCCCGCAGCCTCAGGCCCGCACTGACAGCCACCCCGGAACCTCCCCTCAGGCTCCTCTGGAGGGCCGGGGCGGGGGACATTTCCTGGGCAAACAGGGCACCACATTCAAGGTCTCCCCACAGGTGTATGGAGACCAACTGCTTTCGGTCTGACCCCTGGACCTGGATCCCCCCAAAGGAGATGCTGGTGCCCTGGCACGCCGGGTGCTGGAGGGAATGCCAGCAAAGTCTGCCCACGTGTGCTGCCTTCAGGTGAGGCCATGAGGCGACACGCAGATATGGTGACTGGCGGCGGCACGGGCTCTGAGGACACCAGCGCAGGCTGGTCCCGGAAGCCATGGGAGATGCAGACGAGAGGGCAGACAGGCCCTTGAAGAGGCGTCTTCTGGACAGAGTGGACCACGGAGCCCCTTCCCACCTGAGGGCTGCAAACACTCCTCTCCTTGCCAAGCTGGGGCGGGGGAGGAGGGGGCTCTTCCTAAGCCAGTCCTGGGCCCGGCACAGGGCACAGGGCACAGGGCACAGGGTGATGCTCTTTCCAGCCTCCCCACCTGTAGACAGACCCAGCTCGGATACGGCACCTCGGTCAGGACCTGGTCCCCCAGGAGGGAGGTGTGCCTTGCTCAGGGCCTGGCTGCCTCTGGAAATGCCGACACTTTACCACAGCCACCCCGCACACTGGCATCACTGGGCGTCCTGGGGCCTACAGGTAAACCCCAGTGCAGGGCCCAGGACCGCCCACCTGATGCCTCCCGACCACAGCCGCGCTGGCTTCCCCTCCCGGCTCCCAGCTGGGTCTCCGTGCGGGATCCTCTGCTCCGGACAAGCTGCCTCTCCCCTCTCCCACCGTCCGCCGCCTCCCCACCCAACCTACAGCTGTCTCACTGCACAGGTCATTACTCATTGCTGGACCTCAGCGCCGAGCACTTCCTGTCAGCCCGCCCTTGACGCACCCGTGTCTCTTCAGGCTGCACCTCCCACTCCTCCACCCACCCCAGCAGACAGCACAGCCTGAGGGCATGCTCACGCCCTGTAGGAGCGGTTTAAGGTAGATGATGCCTAGTTTAACTTCTTCCTGGTCCTCAGGGCATCAGAGCTCTGAGAAGCCTGGCACCGAGTCTACAGACGAGGGCATCTGGGGGCGATGCCCAGGATGTGGGCCAGGGACTCTACCAGCCCGGGGCCACTCACAGCTGGGGGAGGGGGAGGGGCCTCCCACCCAGGCCTGGAGCCCCAGCACAGCGTCTGCCGTCCCTGCCTAAAGGGGAACGGAGAGTAGAAGTAAGCCTGGAGGGGAAGCATGGGTAACGGGAGCCTAAAATAGAACACGCATGCCTTCGGAAGGAGAAGCAAACTAAAATACCCTTGAGTAGGAGAAGTGACATTCGATGTTGCAAGGAGGGACTGGTTCAAGGAGGGACTGGGACAGAGCAGAGGATAACCCACGGCAGGGGCAGGAGAGGCGGTAAGAGCACCAAAAACCAGTCTGCTGTGCAGGAAAAAGGAACTCTGGTTGTTTTAAGACCAATGGTTGCAGCCTAAGAGGTCCCGCGAGGGGGTGGGGCGGTAGTGGGGGACGGGGGCCCGGAGCGAGGGACAGTCCCGAGGGCGGTGAGCGGGCGGCTCACCTTGTAGCAGCGGTACTTGTAGAGCACGACCAGGAAGATGGTCATGACCACGATGACACTGAGCATGATGAGGGTGTTGAGCACGGAGTTGAGCAGGCGCTGGCCCACCGAGGGCGTGTCTTCGGTGAAGGGCGTGTAGATGCTGAGGAGAAGGCAGGGCTCGGTGCCCATCCTGTGTGCCCCCGGGCCCTCCATCTCCCCCGAAGGAGCCCTGGACGCCTGCCTGGGGGAGTGCTGTGGGCCGTCCCACGTGCTGCCCTGCCTTCCAACCCATTGCCTGGCCCCGCCCTCAGCCCGAGGACCGGGCCCAGACCAGGGTGCCCGGACCAGGGTGCGGACTCTGGGTCCCAGCTCCTCTCTGCCGCGGGCACGCAGCTGCGGTGCCATGGCCGGGTGGCCCCCGCCCCGCCCGCCCCGGCCACTCACAGCTGCCCGCTCTTCTCCGTGTAGAAGCGCACGGACTTGATGGTGGCCACCACCACGACCATGCACAGAGTGACGGGCACGAAGAGCATGATCACGTGCTTCGCCCCGTACTTGAGGGTCAGCTCCTCCTCCAGGCCCGGCAGCCGCCCGGGCACCCCGCTGCAGACGTAGCGGTCAGGGTCCTCCTCCTGGTCCTCCCCGGGGTCCCGGCTTCCCTGTGGGAACACACGGTCAGGCCAGTAGGCCCAGGTGGCCGACCTCGCGGTGCCGGGCGAGGAGGAGGGAAGGAGGCGTGAGGGCTGCTTCCCGAGGTGAGGGCAGCCACGGCCGTGACCCAGGTGCGGGGCTGGGAACGCCAGCACACACCGGAGTGTGAGCACAGCGAGAGCTCAGAGTGTGTGTGACAGCCGGAGCTCAGTGTGTGTGTGACAGCGAGAGCTCAGTGTGTGTGACAGCCGGAGCTCAGAGTGTGTGTGACAGCGAGAGCTCAGTGTGTGTGACAGCCGGAGCTCAGAGTGTGTGAGCACAGCCGGAGCTCAGAGTGTGTGTGACAGCGAGAGCTTAGAGTGTGTGTGACAGCCGGAGCTCAGAGTGTGTGTGACAGCCGGAGCTCAGAGTGTGTGTGACAGCCGGAGCTCAGTGTGTGTGACAGCCGGAGCTCAGAGTGTGTGTGACAGCCGGAGCTCAGAGTGTGTGTGACAGCCGGAGCTCAGAGTGTGTGACAGCCGGAGCTCAGAGTATGAGCGACAGCCGGAGCTCAGAGTGTGTGTGACAGCTGGAGCTCAAAGTGTGTGTGACAGCGAGAGCTCAGGGTGTGTGTGACAGCGAGAGCTCAGTGTGTGTGACAGCGAGAGCTCAGGGTGTGTGTGACAGCTGGAGCTCAGTGTGTGTGACAGCCGGAGCTCAGAGTGTGTGTGACAGCCGGAGCTCAGAGTGTGTGACAGCCGGAGCTCAGTGTATGTGTGACAGCCGGAGCTCAGAGTGTGTGACAGCCGGAGCTCAGTGTATGTGTGACAGCCGGAGCTCAGAGTGTGTGTGACAGCCGGAGCTCAGAGTGTGTGACAGCCGGAGCTCAGGTTGTGTGTGACAGCCGGAGCTCAGAGTGTGTGACAGCCGGAGCTCAGGGTGTGTGTGACAGCCGGAGCTCAGTGTGTGTGACAGCGAGAGCTCAGAGTGTGTGTGACAGCCGGAGCTCAGGTTGTGTGTGACAGCCGGAGCTCAGGGTGTGTGACAGCCGGAGCTCAGAGTGTGTGTGACAGCCGGAGCTCAGGGTGTGTGACAGCCGGAGCTCAGAGTGTGTGTGAGCACAGCCAGAGCTCAGAGTGTGTGATAGCCGGAGCTCAGTGTGTGTGAACACAGCTGGAGCTCACAGTGTGTGTGACAGCTAGAGCTGTGTGTGTATGTGACAGCGAGAGCTCAGAGAGTGGAGGACAGCTGGAGCCGGCACTCCCCACAGAGTGTGCAGGAGCGAGGCCACTGGGTGGGCTCATCCACAGAGCTCTCCCGCTCAGCACGGGCACAGCACGCCCCTCAGGGCCAGATGACAGGAAAACAGCAAACTTTTTTTTTTTTTTTTTAAAGTTTTGCTGTTCTTTTTTCTTTTTATTTCTGGTTAATCCTCACCTGGGGACATTTTCCCATTGGTTTTTTAGAAAGAATGGGAGAAGGGGATAGAAACATCGATGTGAAGTATACACATCAATTGTGTGCCTCCCAAAAGCACCCCGACCAGGCCAAGGGATACCGAGGTACATGTCCTTGACTGGAATCGACTAAAGGGTCCTGGGACTAAAGCTCTATCCACTGAGCCAAACCGGCTAGGTTGAGCAAACATTTTTGGTTCACAAATCACAATCTAGAATGGTCAGCACACATAGGGACGGACTTTCTTGGATTATAAGTAAGACACTGGGAATGCGCAGAGGGATAGAGAGCCAGGCGTCTGGGAGGTCCTGGGACGGGACGCTGGGAGAGCAAAGGAGTGAGCAGCGGGGAAGGAGTGGGCGGGACGCCGGCCACAGGCAGGCACAAATGAATCCCCAGAACGGCCGCTTTGGAATTGTGGCAACTCGGGGCCATGGGCTGCTCCGGTAATTACATAACAGCCGAAGCATGAGGCAAATGAAGCAAAAGTAAAAGGCGACCACTGCTTCGGTAGGTGCTGCGCAGAGATTCCCAGCTAGATCCTCGGCTGAGAACAGAAGAAACTGTTCATGGACAGGAAGCGAAGTAACTAAAATGCACAAAAACTCCAGGCGCCGAGAGGAAGCAACTCGCAAGGACAGGCTGAGGAGTGGCTGCGTGGCCTTGGGCTGTGAGGTCTGGCGGGGCACAGAGGACAGAGGACAGAGGAAATGAGCAGGCGCGGGGCTGGCTGCAGAAAGAATCCTTCTCGCTCCCGAAGCTGCCCAAGTACAGAATGGGGAAACAAGGAGACTGTTTTCCCCGAGGGGGAGATGGCTTGGCTGGAGCCTCTCCTAGGACACCCCCACTCGTGACCTTGTAACCTCCTGCCCTGTGGCTGCAGAGACCCCCCTTCCTGCACGAACTGGCTGTCCCCCCACATTCCCTGTGCTGAGCCGCCCCCCAGTGATGTGTCAGGAGGCGGGGCCTCTGGGAGGGACTGTCATGAGTGGGGCCTCCTGAGCAGCATCAGGGCCTCATAAAGGGCCCTCCACCCGAGGACAGGCTGCCGAGGAGCTGGGAGGGGCCCCTGCAGACACCGGGATGCTGGGCTTAGCCTCCGGGACAGGGAGGGTTAAATGGGCATCTGCGCCATTTCTGTGACCGCAGCGGGAATGGAGTAAGACAGCCCCCGCTAAAAGCCGAACACGACTCGGGACCGCCCCGCTGGGTCACACGCTGCCATCTGCCAAAAGGCTGCCATCTGCCATCCTGGAGCCGGTCACTGTTCCCGCATCCAACTCACTCCCGCTCTCACCGGGAAGGTGGGTGAGGGCAGGGGCGGGCGGTCGCTCTAAAGCCCTCCCAGCACCCACCCACCCAGCCACCGCCTGCCAGTCCTCACGTTCACCCCGCCTCCGGCACTGGGCACGCCGGCTCCCACGTCGGTACAGGGACCCGGGCCGTTCCAGGCCTCCCGCTGGCGGGAACCTACCCGCTGGGCGGCATCCTCTGCGTCCTCGGGGCCCTGCCTGCCGTCCGGGCAGGAGCGCGGCACGGGGCTCTCGGCCGACATCAGGGACGTCCGCTCGTTGCAGGCGTCGTCCTCGCTGTCAGAGGCCATGAACGTGAGCATGGCCCTGCCGCTGGACGTCTGGGGAAGCAAATCAGGAGACTCACTGCCCTCCCGTGGAGGACCGAGGGGGGCGGCTCGGAGGCCTGGACGCAGGCCCTGCCTCGCAGCAGCCCAGTGACCGCTGTAAAGCACAGGCCCCACAGCCGCCATGGAGGCTGCCACGCAGAGGGCACTGCCCAGGCCACGGGAGGCAGCCACGCCACCGGCAGCAGCTCACCCACTCAAGCAACAAGCAGCTGCTGAGCCCCTCTGGGTGCCAGCACTGTGCAGGGCTCGGGGCAGAGATGAGTTAGACACACGTCATCTTGAAGAAAACAAACAAAACCACCCAGCATGACAGCTTCATGATGCAGCTGCTCCCCACGTGGTGCAGAAGCACCGAGGAGGGACTGCACGAGAGGAGGCTGTTTTTCAGCGGAGACGACAGGGACTGATGGACGCAGCCTTTCCCGGAGGGAGGGAGGCACGGGGAAAGCCCAGGGCCTGGCACTGCGTGGGGCGCGGTGGGAAGGGTCTCCCGCTCTCTCCTCCCCCGAGGCAGGGACAGACCGACCAGCTCGGTGTTTGGGGATGTCGGTCTGGCCTCCGCCTGGAAGAGGTGGAGGGAAGGGGTTCGTTCCCCAGAAGGCATCAGCAGAGGATGCAGTGAGGGGACAGGCCCAGGAGAATCAGGACGGAAGCAGATCGGACCGGCTGTGGGCAGAACAGAGGAGAGAGTCTGGGGGGCCAGGCTGGAGGAAGACAGGGAAGGGAGATGGTCTCAGGAAAAAATGGAATTCGGTCCAGGAGCCCGAGTGTCTGTGGGTTAAAGCGAGAGGCATCCAGGAGGGGCTGAGTGCGGGGAGGGAGATGCCAGTCATGAGTTAGAAGTGAGACCACGTGAGGTGAACATGAGCGCGTGTGTGTGCATGTGTTGGTGGGGAGGAGTACAGCTGAGGCAGGGCCTATGGGAAGGCCCAGGCTGCTCGCTGGCGAGGCAGACCGGGCTCATCCTGGCCAGCGTCCAGGCCCTGCGCTCCGAGGCACGGGAAGCCCGGGTGGCTCTGTGGCGGGTGTCAGACCCCCTCTGGGCCGCCTGCCCGGGACCCAGACGCCCCATCCTGGGCCCAGCTCAGAACTGCAAGTGTCCAGGCAAGTCCGCCTCCCCTCCATCGGCCTCCCCTCTCTCCCCCTATCTCTCCCCCCCCGCACCTCTCTTCCCTCTGCCTTGCCTGCCCCCCCCCCCGTGACACCCCCACTGCTCCGGCTCTGTGCTTGGTAAACGGGGGCGTGGCAGAAGGAAGGGGCCTTTCTCTGGAGACCCCTGTGTCTGCTCGGAGCAGGGCGGGCAGAGGAGCAGCTTTCAGACCAGAAAGCTGCGGGGCCAGCAGAGTTCCCAGGCTGGGAAGGTCCCCCCCCCGCCATGCCCCCCGTGGAGGAGGGTGTGGAACACCGGGACTCCAACACCTCTCAACACCCCTAGTACAAACTGGACCCACCTTTCTTTCTTTTTAAAAAATATGTTTGTGTTGCTTTTAGAGGGAGAGGAAGGAAGAGGGAGAGAAACATGGATAGGCCACTTCCTGCCCGCCCCTTACTGGGAACAGAGCGGTTGGGGGGACTCTGCTTCCCGGTCTCGGAGGCCCTTGGGGGGGGGGGGTCGCCCCAAGCCTGCAGCTAAACCGCCTCCTGGCGCATGCCTGTCCACCTCGGCAGCACATGCCTGTCCACCTCAGCAGCACATGCCTGTCCACCTCAGCAGCACATGCCTGTCCACCTCAGCAGCACATGCCTGTCCACCTCAGCAGCATGCGCGTCCCCACGGAGGCTGGCTCATGGGCGGGGAGGTGGGGGGGGGGAGATGGTGACTCTCCTACCACTGGGGCCATTCCTGCCCTCCATTCTCTGCGGGCCAGGACGGTGCAGGGGGCGATGGGGTGGGGTGTGCCCTGCACGAGACGGTTCATAGTTCTGGAAACCGAAAGCTGCCTGGGATTAGGATGCAAAAGCAACCATCCGACGTGGCCACTGCTCACCCGTCCGCCCAGCAGCGAACGGGCCAGGAACGCTGGCGCAGCAAACCGGGGCTCTGGCCCAGAGAATCCCATGGAAACCCGGCGACCCCGTTTCTCCAACCTTCTTTCCGGTTCAGAGAAGGGGAATGTCCGACCTTACAATGGAAGGCGGGTGCCTTGGTAGGAAACGGATTTGAAAATGCCGTGAACCCCGGTGCCTCCCGGGAAAAGGAGGAGCTGCAGGCCGGAGCCACTGGGTGTTCCTGCGGAGGTCTGGGTCCCGGTCACAGCATCGGCCTGTGTTTGCTCGTCTGCAGCCCAGCAGACGGGCCCCTCTCCGGGGTCACACCCCACAGGGGTCCCATGACGCCCGTGGAGTCCCCAGTCTCCCTGATACTGGGGAAGGGTTTGCTAAGGGAGGAAATTCCCTTGGAAATCTCTGCAGCTTCCCTGCCGTCTGTGTCCCGGCCTCTCGGGAGGGTCCCAGGCCACGTGGACCTTTTGTCAGACAAAGGGCACGTCCATGGGACCGCTGTCAGGGCCAGCAAGCACCTAACGGCCACCGAGTTGCACCCTATTTTACGGAAGCCCCGCGGGACAAAGAAGTCCCAAGGCCAAGAGCCCGCTACAATCCAGGTCCCCTCCTGCCCCGACCCGTGAGGGGCACGCACTGGGCGGCAGGGCCACGCTCACACCGCGTGGCTCTCCGCGCACACACCCACCTTTACCGGCCACGGCCTTTCCCACGGGCCCGTATGTGTCCTGTCCTTAACACACAGCTTCTCCGAACACCGACAAGAGGCCAGTGAACTGTAAATACTCACAGATCACCTGCCACCTTGCAAACCCGGGTCTCTCTCCTGGCCCCACCTCTCAAGCCCGGCCCAGGAGCCTCTCCCCCCCCCCCCTTCTCTTAGTGCTCCACGTGGGGCGGGTGTGTGTGTGGTGCCAACATGGGCATGGCACAGGGACGGGAGTGAGGGCACTGCTTCTCTGGGGCCATCAGAAGGGAGGTTGGAAAGGGGCCGCTGTGGTGCTGGTGAGATAACGGATGTGCACAGAATGCTACAGGGAAATGCCTGTGACTGGCTGTCAGCCCTGGACTGAGGGCTAATGGGCTTCTACAAAATATTGCCTGAAGTTTCTGGAATGCACACATATTACTTTTACTTTTATTTTATTATTTTTTTAATTAAATTTTATTTTTTTATTATCTGTGTACAAATTTTAACATTGTCCCCTCCCCTCACATACATACTCTCCCTCCCCATACTTTTATTTTAAAAAAGTCAGCGGGAAGGTGAGCACCCTTTCCATTTTTCTTCCATGTTCCAGACTATGCTGGCCAAGACAACCAAGCAATCCATGCTCCCAGGCAACGAGGAGGCGGGGAAAAATCGACTCCCACCCTGACATCGGTCTTGACTAAGGTCTGACGTGAGATTCCTCCTTTCCTCAGATTTTAACAAGGCACCCTGGCCGCCGGGCTGAAGCCCAGGCCAGCCCCGCAGCCCAGGTGAGAGCCTCCGGCCCTGGGGGTGGAGCGTGCCAGCCTGGAGCCCTAACTCTCCTCCCAGCCGCTCCCCCAGCTGCTAGAGCCTGAGAACAGGTGGAAAAAGTCGCAAAAATGTGTGTCCTAAGTCAGAACAACAGCTGAGCACCAGCCAGAGATGTCTTCAGTAGAACACACATGTGGCTTTGGTTTCTTTTTTAAAAGTTTATATATATAAATGTGTGTGTGTGTGTATATAATATATCTTTATTGATTTCAGAGAGGAAGGGGGAGAGAGAGGGAAAGAAAGAGAGAGAGAGAGAGAAACATCAATGATGAGGGAGAATCATTGATTGGCTGCCTCCTGCACAGCCACACTGTGGATGAAGCATTCAACCTGGGTGTCTGCCCTTCAGCAGATTCAAAACTGGAATCCTTCTGTCCACAGGCTGACACTCTATCCACTAAGCCAAAGCAGCCAGGACTAATATATATATATATATATATATATATATATATACACACACACACTATTTTATTATATTTTATATATATATTATATAATATATTATATATATATTAACTATTTTATTGACTTTTCACAGAGAGGAAAAGAGAGAGAGATAGAAAGTTAGAAACATCAATGAGAATCATCAACCAGCTGCCTCCTGCACACTCCCTACTGGAAATGTGCCCACAACCAAGGTACATGCTTCTGACCAGAATCAAACCCGGGACCCTTCAGTCTGCAGACCGACGCTCTATCCACTGAGCCACACCGGTTTTGGCTATATATATATATATATATATATATATATATATTTTTTTTTTTTTTTTTTTTTAAATTTATGTTTTGCTTGTCAGGTAGTCAGGAGACCACAGACTTTCCTGGCAGCAGGGCACGGGTACGGGAAACCTCCTTCCCAACACTCCAAAGATTAAGAAGACAGCTGGCTTGGATCAGCCACCGAAGCCACATGGCAGGGAAAGTCACTCAGCTCCCTGAATCTCGGTTTCCCCAGTAAAAATCATGGCTACTCTGGTAGAGCCGAAGCTCTTAAGATAACTGTGAACTCCTGTACAAAACGGCTTTTCACTGAATGGGACTGACTCAAAAAGTAAGGCATGTTAGGTTGTGGTCATCATCAGTAACTCGGAGAGACGGATGCCAAGATGGGCAGGGAGCGCGAATTGGGCAATACGCACGTATCGGGGAGCTGGCACCGGGGCCTGGGGAGCAGCCAGAGGCGCCGAGGCACGGTGACAGGTGTGGCACCTGCACTGGGCCTCCGGGCACGTGCGAGTGGCAGCCTGCTCTGCCCGGTCCTCACCTTCTCGGACAGGAACACTCATCCCCACACACACCCTCCAGGCCTGCGCTGGCACCCCAAAAGCCGGAAACAACCTCCATTCCACTCTGCGGGTCCTGGGAGCCCCCTCACCTGCGCGACACGTGAACCTGGCCAGCCTGCCCGCCTGAGGGTGGCGGAGGCTGCAGCCAGGATCCCCGCCAGGTCACCAGCTGGGCCCCACACAGCTGCTGACAGGTTTCCCACGCCCACACAGCCGGTTCTCGCAGAGGGAACCCGGGGCTCACACACCTGCAGAGACTTATCCAGAGCCCGTGATTCCTGCCCAGGGCCTTGGCTGCCAGCCTGGGAGGCTCAGGTGTCTGCGGAGGGAGCGGACCGCAGGGCCTCCGAGCGGCAGCAGGTCCGCCCGGCCAGGTCACCCGCACGCACGCGGCCTCGGCAGCCCAGGATGCCCACCCGGAGTGCAGCTGGCTGCAGCGAGCACCACACCGGCGCATCCCTCTCACGGGGCCACTGTTAGGTCAGCAGGCAGGAGCCTGCCACCTGCACATGGGATGCAGGGAGCACCACCTCCGGCGCATCCCTCTCATAGGGGCCACTGTTAGGTCAGCAGGCAGGAGCCTGCCACCAGCTGCCCACGGCTGAGCGATGGCCCCAGGCTGGGCCGCAGGACCAGAGGCCAGGACGGGGCCTGGCTCTGCGGTTCCTGCCTGGGCGCCTGGACAGTCGCTTCAGCTCTGCGGGCTGAGTTTCTGCATCGACAATTCGGGCTGGAGACTGGATACTGTGTCCGGTTCCTCCCGCGTCCAATGCTGGATCCCCGGCGCCTCCCACCGCTGTGAGCGCCGATAACAGTCCCACACCGTCGGGCACAGACGCCGGCTCCGGGCCCCGACCAGTTGCCCGGGAAGACCCGTCTCCCTCCGGTCTCCCCCGGCCCCTGCCACGCAGCGCCGGCGCCGGGGCACAGGCCTGAACGCAGGAGACCCGCCGGAGGAAGAACAAACGCCCCGACCACAAGCCTCCGAGCCCACGTGCACGGCCCCTTTAAATGCTCCGGCCCTTTAACCTCAGCAGGGGCGGGGGCGGAGACCCCGCCCGGCGGCAGGCCCCAGCCTGGGGGCCCCGCCCCGCGCCCCTTCAGCCGCCAGTTCCCCGCCGGCCCCCGCGGAGGCGGCCCGGCGCCCTGCCCTCGCCGCCCCCGCGCCGGCCGCGGAGGCCGGACCGCGGCGCGCGCAGCGTCCGCCGCCCCGGAACGGGGGAAGGGACCGCGAGCGGCCGCGGCGAGGGGCGCGCGGAAGGCAGGGCTCGGCCCGCGGGTCGCGGCTCCACTAGGGGCCTCTGGGCCGCGGAGGACTGGGCCTCGTCCGCTAGCCCCGGCCCCGCCTGCCAGCCCGCCCGCCCGCCCGCCCGCCGGCTCACCTGCTCCGCCGCGACGCTCCGGCTGTGTTGACGCGGCTGGCTCTGCGCCCGGCCAGGCCCGGCGGCCGCAGGACGCCGCCCGCCCCGCCCCGCCCCGCCCCGCACAGACCACGCCTCCTGGTTCAGGTCCTGCCTCCGCTCAGGCCACGCCCCTCCCGCTCAGACCACGCCTCCCGCCCCGGCTCAGACCACCCCTCCCTGCCCAGGCTCTACCCCGCTCTGCTCAGACCACGCCCCCTGCTCAGACCACGCCTCCTAGCCCAGGCCCTGCCTCCGCTCAGACCACGCCTCTCGCCCCTGCTCAGACCACGCCCCCCTGCTCAGACCACGCCTCCCGGCCCAGGCTCTACCCCGCTCTGCTCAGACCACGCCCCCTGCTCAGACCACCCCTCTCTGCCCAGGCTCTACCCGACTTCGCTCAGACCACGCCCCCCTGCTCAGACCACACCTCCCGGCCCAGGCTCTACCCGGCTCCGCTCAGACCACGCCCCTCCTACGGCGCAGGCCCCGCCCCCGCGCAGCCCGTTCCCCGCCCCGCCCGGCAGGACTCCGTCCCTCGCCCAGCGCAGACTCCGCCCGGTCGGTGACGCCACGTTCCGGAGCCCCGGCCCGGCCCGGCCCGGAGCCTGCGCGCACTGGGTCGGCCTGCCCGCCGCCCTCGCGGGAGGGTCGGGTTGGACCTCACGTGACACTACGGGGCACAGACCTGACGGCGCGTGGAGGCCGGCCCCGTGGCGGCCCCGTGGGCGGGCGGCGGTGCGTTTCGGTTTCAGGTCCTGCCTTTTCTGGATTCTCTCTCTTTTTAAAAAATATATTTTTTTGACTTTTTACAGAGAGGAAGGGAAAGAGATAGTTAGAAACATCGATGAGAGAGAGAAACATCGATCAGCTGCCTCTTGCACACCCCCTACTGAGGATGTGCCCGCAACGAAGGTACATGCCCTTGACCGGAATCGAACCTGGGACCTTTCAGTCCGCAGACCGACGCTCTATCCACTGAGCCACGCCGGTTTGGGCTGGATTCTCTTTTAAAGGCAGAACGGAAGGGATAGTGAACGGGCGTGTGTTAGGGCTCAGTTATATGTGCTTTATGGGTCTTATCCAGGGATGGACCACGTGGGAACGGAGGTGCACACACACAGTGTTTCCCAGTGGGCTGGTCGCGGTGGCAGTGAGTGAGGATCAGTGTGACTCACGGTGGCAGTGAGTGAGGATCAGCAGCCGCCCCTCCCGAGCTGGGCTGTGGCTGATGAATTCGTTCCCTCCGCGGTTCTCCTTTGAGGTCGCCGCTCAGCGGCTTCTCCCATGCCGGTCTGAGGGCTGGGGAAGCGCCCTGCTGACCTGACCTCAGTCGGAAGCGTGGCCTCTGACTCAGGCGTTGGTGTGTGTGTGTGTGTGTGTGTGTGTGTGTGTGTGTGTGTGTGTGTATGGAGGGGGGAATTGTGTTTTCTAACACATATTAGAGACCAAACACTGTGGGGTAGCCAGTGTGGGGTCGTGGGAACCCCCTGAGCGTGAGAGCCAGACGCCCTGGGTTTGCCATCCATCTCTCCCCCTTGTTGGCTGCATGCCCCAGGCAATGACCTCACCCCGCGGCCTGGCTTTGCTCACCTCTGAAGAGACAGTGACAGATGACAGCCCTCCGAGGGTCCTGGAGAGAATTCAGAGAAGGAAGGGGAGAAGTGACGGGAGCAAGCAAGGTGAGCTGTCTTCCTGCCTCAGCCTCCCCAGCATCTGAGGGGCCTCTGGTTGGCTTGGCGCTGAGAGGAGAGGCTGTTACTGCTCACAGACACCGCACCTCTCCCTCCTGGGGTGTCACACCTTCCCAGTTCCCAGCCCCGGAGTCCCAGAGCCACTGTTACTGCAGCATCGGCCCGCTCGATCTGATTTATACGTTTGATCTTTAGCATCCCACAATTTTCTTTTTAAAAAAAATTATTTTATTGATATTTTACAGAGAGGAAGGGAGAGGGATAGAGAGTTAGAAACATCGATCAGCTGCCTCCTGCACACCCCTTACTGGGGATGTGCCCGCAACCAAGGTACATGCCCTTAACCAGAATCGAACCCGGGACCTTTCAGTCCACAGGCTGATGCTCTATCCACTGAGCCAAACCAGTTTTGGCAGCATCCCACAATTTTCATGCAACATTTTTCTTTTTAAACTTTCCTAAAAAGGTGTATTTACTGCATTTATGTGTTTGGTGGTGGGTACTTCACAAAAAAACTAATTATTTTTCTTATGCAATTTGTATGCTGTGTAGAAAATACAGACATACAGAAAAATGAAATGTTAGTATGTAATTTTTCTTTATTTGAAGAAAAGAAAAAATTACCCACTAACCTTTTCATTTTAGTCTCTCTTTTCCTAGTATTTTTTGGAGTGATTTTCTTAAATGAGAATTTGGTGGGCATTTTTGAAGTTGGAAACGCTGCTTATTGTGCACAGGAATGAATAGAAGCTTAGATGAACATTAATAATGTTAGCCTTGCCGAGACCGGGTTGGCTCAGTGGATAGAGCGTTGGCTGCGGATTGAAAGATCCCTGGTTGGATTCCGGTCAAGGGCATGTACATTGGTTGTGGACACATCCCCAGTGAGGGGTGTGCAGGAGGCAGCTGGTCGATGTTTCTCTCTCATCAACGTTTCTAGTTCTCTATCCTTCTTCCTTTCTCTCTGTGGAAAATCAATGAAATATATTTTAAAAAATAATAATAATATCAGCCTTTCCCCCTGCACACCATGGGGTGTGTCTGGCGTGGCTCCTTTGTCTCCCCCCCAAGCCACGAAGTCCTGTGATGTTCCGTGTCTGAAGTGCCTCACCAGTCCGGTTTCAGGACAGCCAATCTGCTAGGCACGAAACCCAGCCCTGGGCACTGGTGACAGATTCCCGGGTGCTCCCGGTCAGGGGTGACACTATGGGCAAAGGGTGCTTGACGGACGCCCTGAAACAGCCCTTCCCTTGCCTGGATGTTGCCATAGGTCTAGGCATGGCCAGCAATTGCCTTAAAGGTTCCAGTCAATTCAACTGATGGCATCCCCGCTACAGCCTTGACAGCTAAGATGGCCGAGACCCTCCTTGGAGGGTGTCTTGAGGCCAGCAATTCTCAAGCTTTTTGGTTTCACTACTCCTTTACACTCTTAAAACTGATGACTTAAAACTGAAGGAGCTTTGTTTATGTGGATTATATCTATAAACATTTACCGTATTAGAAATTAAACTACGAAATTTAAAATATTAATTTATTCAAAAGTATTAACAACCAATTAAATGCTCACGTAACGTTTTATGAAGAAGCACTACATTTTGTTGTTTTTGTTGTTTTTCTCTGCCCTTGGCCAGAATCGAACCTGGGACCGTTCAGTCCACAGGCTGACACTCTATCCACTGAGCCAAACCAACTAGGGCAAGAACTACATTTTACAAAAAAATAATTTAGTGAGACAAATAGAACCATTTCGTATTTGTGGTAGGCAGAATAATGGCTCCCCAAAATGTCCATATCCTAGTCCCTGGAACCTGTGAGTATGTTCCTTTAAATGGCAAATGGGACTTTGAAGGACTCTTTTATGATTTTGTAACATCATGTCTGAACCATTTAGGAAAACATTGGTTCATTGACTTATGAAGATCATCCCAAGGTTGACACATTTTCACCATCCAATAGAAAGACTACACCAGCATTTGTAAAAGTCACTGCCAATCATGTCTGAAAAGTCTGTAAACATTGGAAGTTATTAAACTCACCAGATACAAATATTCTAGAATTCTCGTTTTCACTCAAAAGCCCAAATTATTGACATGAGCAACAAATACCGTCCATTGGACAAGCTCTCTCTGTGCAGACGAGTGGATAAAAAGCTGTGGTGCATTCACACCGGGGAGCACTGTGCAGCAGTAAGAAAGAAGGACCTCTTACCTTCTGAGACAGCATGGAGGGACTGAGAGTATCATGCTGAGTGAAAGAAGCTAGCCAGAGACAGACAAGTACCGCATGAATTCACTCCTATGTGGAATCTAATGAACAAAATAGATCCAGGGCCCTGGCTGGTTTGGCTCAGGGGATAGAGCGTCTGCCTGTGGACTGAAGGGTCCCAGGTTCGATTCTGGTCAAGGGCACATGCCTGGGTTGTGGGCTCGATCCCCACATGGAAGCATACAGGAGGCAGTCGATCGGTGACTCTCATCATTGATGTTTCTTTTCTCTCTCTCCTCCCTTCCTCTCTGAAATCAATAAAAAAGTATATATGTGTGTGTGTGTGTGTGTGTGTGTGTGTGTGTATATATATATATATATATATATATATATATATATATTTTTTTTTTTTTTTTTTTAAAGATCCAGAGACATAGAAGTGTGGAACATACTGTGGAAATCTCAGAGGGAAAGTGGGAAGAGAATAATCAAAGACCTTGTAAGCATATATGCATAACCCATGGACACAGACAATGGTGTGGTGAAGGCCTAGGGCAGGGGCAGGGTGGCTAGAAGCGGGCAGTGAAGGGACAATAGAGACATGTAAGACTTTCAACAACAGAGATTTAAAAAAGAAAAAGCCTACTTCTTCAAAATAGACTTGCCCAGGCCATGATATTTTGTGGAAGAGCCGCACTCAAGGGGCCAAAGAGCCCATGTGGCTCATGAGCCGCAGTTTGCAGACCACTGCCTTAACCACTCCCTGCCAGCCTAATCAATGCCTAACAACTCCCCTGCAGGCCTGATTGCCCCTAACTGCCCTCCCCTGCCAGCCTGGTCGTCCCTAACTATTCTCCCCTGCTGGCCTGGTCATCTCCAACTGCCCTCCCCTGCTGGCCTGGTCACCTGTAAATGCCCTCCCTTGTCAGCCTTGTTGCTCCTAACTGCCATCCCCTGCAGGCCTGGTCCCACCGCTAACTGCCCTCCCCTGCAGGCTTGGTTCCCCCCCCCCCCAACTTCCCTCTTCTGCAAGCCTGGTCACCCCCAACTCCCCTCTCCTGCAGGCCTGGTTTTCCCCAACTGCCCTCCACTGCAGGCCTTGTCCCCCCCCCCCCCAATGCCCTCCCCTGCAGGCTTGGTCGCTCCCACCCCCCTCAACTGCCCTCCCTTGCAGGCCTGGTCTCCCCCAATTGTCTTCTCTTGCAGGCTTGGTCCCTTCCAACTGTCCTCACCTGCCACCATCTTGTGGTGACCATCTTGTGTGTTGGAGTGATGTCAATTTGCATAATACCTTTTTATTATATAGATGGTTTGCACGCACATACCCTGGGACCTGCAGGTCACACTTGGAGAGCCTCCGATGGGGGCTGTTTTGTCTCAGGTTCACGCTGTCTTCACTCCATAGTTCTGTGGCATGCTGGATGGCTTAGCATGTCGGTGTTTGTTTCTTTAAACCATTTCAAGGATGTGCATGTGACCTTGTCATGTTTCTGACAAGTCTGATGAAACTCGCAGCACATACTGTTCAGACAATTCAGCATGTGTTTTTCTTTTAAAATATGTTTTATTGTTTTTTCTTTTTAGAGAAATGGGGAGAGAGAGATGAAACATCAGTGATGATCGGCTGCCTCCTGCACGTCCCCCACTGGGCATCGAGCCTACAACCCAGGCATGTGCCCTTGACTGGAATTGAACCCGGGACCCTTCAGTCCACAGGCCACGCTCTATCCCCTGAGCCACACCAGCTAGGGCATGCTTTCCTTTTAACCAGCCTGGCTTCCTCTTTCCATTTCCTTTGGTTCTGTGTGCCACTCTGGACATGCTGGTTTATAAAGGTGAGTGGTAGCTACCAGACAGTCAGTCCCAGTTGGTGCAGGATTACTGAGCTGGACATGGAGGGAGGACGGAATGCTGGTTAAAGTGATAAATAGAAGGCCAGTACACGGAGCTGGCTCTAATGCCTGGGTAGTCTGTGCCAGCAAACCAAAACCTAGGCCAGAGTCAATGCCTTTGAAACTGAGAAAATGAAAGTGAGGAACAACCAATCAGAGACAGCCAACTTGGCTTTGCCAAATAAGGCAACTGCCTAAACTATGGCCCCTGAAATAGCTTCCTTGCTTCGCTTTGCCTGTTCTCTACAAAAGCCCCTCCCCAGCTCCTGCCACTGGTGCGATCTGACCTTGGGCTCGGTACTACCCAGTGGGGATCATGTGTGCTCAGTAAACTCCTGGAGACACGTTCATAACACGCCTCTGTCACTTTTGTCATGCGTGTGCCTGGGCAATATTCACTTCACTACACTTTGTTTTCCTCCGCCTCTGCATCAAAAGGTGAGGTTGGCTTATGATCTGCTTATCAAGGCTTGTTCTCTCTGGCCTTGCAAAGCTATAAAAGTAGTAAACTTCTATGGTGAAAGTAGTAAATAGCCATTAAAGAAGAACTTAACATCCGGAGGGAAAAGGAGAAGACAGCAACTAGTTGACCCACCTCCCAAGCTGACCAATGAGAGCATTTTGATGCATTTCCTTGCTATTATTTTTAAAATACAGGATGAGAACCAGTTGGTGGCCTCCATTTCCCCCACCTTAACATTGCACTACATTTATGTATTATTAACTAGTCTTTACAAGCATTATTTGAAATAGGGGGAGAATTTTCCAGTGAAAGGATAGGCTGCAGTACATTTAACCACCCACTTACTGTTATACTTTTTAGATTACTTTCGATTTTAAACAATTTAGGTCATAGACGTTTTATTTCTGTTTTTAGAATTATTTCCTCAGGCTAAGTCGGCAGAAATTAAATTATTGGATGCTTTTAAGGCATGTTATCTAATTGCTTTTTAAAAGACTTGCATTAAGGCTTACTCCTCCACAGCGAGGCATGAGAATGTTTCTTGCCTGTAACCTGGCTGTTTTTAGATATTAGCATTTTTAAAAAAATACATCTCCATTGAAAAATAAAGAGAAAAAACACACAAAACACCAAAAACAGAAACAGAAGCCCCACACCCTCTGCATTGGTTAGCAGGAAGTAGGACTTTTTCTACGTTTGCTTACCATTTATATTTTCTCTTTGTGAATTGCCTGTTGAGCCGAAGCCGGTTTGGCTTAGTGGTAGAGCGTTGGTCTTCGGACAAAAAGGTCCCAGGTTCAATTCCGGTCAAGAGCATGTACATTGGTTGCGGGCACATCCCCGGTAGGGGGTGTGCAATAGGCAGCTGGTCAATGTTTCTTTCTCATTGACGTTTCTAGCTCTCTATCTCTCTCCCTTCCTCTCTGTAAAAAATCAATAAAATATATTATAAAAAAAAAAAGAATTGCCTGTTGAGTCCTCAGCCTGGTATCTTTTTTTTTTTTGTGGATACTTTTCTTAATATTTTATGTGAACTTTAAAAAATATATATATTTTATTGATTTTTTACAGAGAGGAAGGGAGAGGGATAGAGAGTTAGAAACATCAATGAGAGAGAAACATCTATCAGCCACCTCCTGCTGGGGATGTGTCCGCAACCAAGGTCCATGCCCTTGACCAGAATCAAACCTGGGACCTTTCAGTCCGCAGGTCGACGCTCTATCCACTGAGCCAAACCGGTTTTGGCATCTGTAAACTTTTGGTAGCAAACGTAGTGGCCCCATTTAAACACTCGCTATAAATGCTATTTGAGCGGAGAAGAAGGATCAGGTGTAACCGTGCTCACGTGAAGCGGAGGTCTCGCCGGCATGGAGGTCTGTGAACCAAGACACA
>OY882877.1:2527500-2672500 GCA_963693515.1 Pipistrellus nathusii | reverse complement strand
GTGGGGGCAGAGAATTGTCCTCCTCACATTTTGGATTCTCAGAACTAAAGTAAAATGTTAACATAAAATAAAAATTGCAAGGCCCCGTGGAAACATTCCTTCCTGCGGGCACTTCCTGAAAAGCTGAGGAGTGTGTGGGCGGCCAGGGAGCCGTTTCCCCTCTCGCGGGACGCGTGATCTCCTGGGGGCACGTGGACTGTGTCAGCGCTGAGTTGCCAGCCAAACCCCGAGGTCCCGAGAGGGGCCCAGAACCCGCCTTTTTGGCCATCACCCCATTCGATTCCCAGGCAGACAGATGACCCTGACCACGCGCTGAGAACTTCCCTCCTCTCTGTTCACTTCCTCTTAGAGTTCTAACGTAAAGTTACATTCCAGGTGGGAAACATCCACACATTTATGGATCCGCAAAGTTATCGATTCAATGAGAGATCCATAGTGTTATGCTGGGAGCCCATAATTTTTAAAAATATATATTTTATTGATTTTTTTTTTTACAGAGAGGAAGGGACAGGGAGAGAGAGTTAGAAACATCGATGAGAGAGAAACATCGACCAGCTGCCTCCTGCACACCCCCCACTGGGGATGTGCCTGCAACCAAGGTACATGCCCTTGACCGGAATCGAACCTGGGACCCTTCAGTCGGAGCCCGGCGCTCTATCCACTGAGCCACACCGGTCAAGGCGGATTCCATGAATTTTATCATTTCAGTTAGAGACACCCCACCCCCTTTTTTTTAAATAACCCTGAGCCTCCTGCGCAGGCACTACCCTCCGTTCGGACATGGGTGTCTCCCAGCAGCACCCCCAGTGCTGGGGATGCGGCGACCTCCCTGCCCGCCGCCTTCGGGCTGCCTTTGTAGACGGCCTGAGCCTGGAGGAACTTCCCTCCCGGAGAGAAGCCCCCGTGAAGGTCTGGTCGCGCACCCCCCCCTCCGGCCTCCCTCAACCCCAGCCTCACACTCAGCACTCTGTGCGCTGACAGAGCTGCTGTCCCAGCCACAGGCCCCGCAGGGCCTCCTGCCCGATGGACTCGGTAAGTTACGGTCAGCGAGTTTGGGGACCGGCCATCGCCCTCCACGTGGGGGGTGGCCGGGTGAGGACACGCAGAGCGAAACCCACGTGAGAAGTGGGTGCACAGCGACGGGCAATTGGAGGGGGGCTCCTGGCACGCATGGAGCCTTTAAGACACTCAGCAGCATGAACGGCTGCAAATTCAGGGCGTGCGCGCACACACACATATACTCACACACACGTACACACACACACATACACTCACACACATATACATACATATACTCTCACACACGTACACACACACACACACTCACACACACATACATACATATACTCTCACACACGTACACAGTACACACATACACATACATAAACATACATATACACAACACACGTACACACATACTCACACATATGTGCATGCGCGCACACACATATATACACACCACAAACACTCACACACACACATACATACATATACTCTCATACACGTACACAGTACACACATGCACATACACATACATAAACATACACACATATACACAACACACTCACACACATACTCACACATATGTGCATGCGTACACACATATACACGCCACACAACATACATGCATATACCCACACACGAACACATATAGACTCACACATACACATATACACATATACACAACACACACACGTACACCCTTACACACATATACATATATACACAGACACACACACACACACACACTGACAGGCCCCCTCGTGGCTGGTAGTCAGTGGCCGGCCCGGCTCAGCGTGGCAGGTGGAGGGTCTGCCGGGCAGAACTGGTCAGCAGGGTTCGGAGATGGAGGCCAGGTGCGCCTCCGTCCCCACTGACAGCTGCCGAGCTCACACCACCCACAGCTGGTCCTCCGTGAGCCTGAGCGGCCCGGGGGCCGGGGTCCCGATGGCCGGGGGGCAGTTCTGCTGTTCAGGTGGGCGGCAGAGGGACCCCAGGAAGTGAGGGCGACTGACAGTTCCCTCAGACGCAGGTACGGGAGCAGCCAGGAGCACGTCCCCCGGCCAGTGCTGGGAGCCCGGGGCTGAGAGTCCTCAGGAGCGGGCAGCGGCTGGGCCGGCGGACACCCAGCTTCCCGGAGCTCCTGCTCAGCGGACACCGTCCAGCACGCAGCAGCAGGGCGGCTCCCTGGGCCAGGGTCAGGGCCAGGGTCAGGGTCAGGGCCAGGGCCAGGGTCAGGGTCAGAGTCCCAGGTTCAGGGTCAGGGCCAGGATCAGAGTCAGGGCCAGGGTCAGGGCCAGGGCCAGGGTCAGGGTCAGGGTCAGGGTCAGGGCCAGGGTCAGGCTCAGGGTCAGGGCCAGGGTCAGGTTCAGAGTCAGGGCCAGGGTCAGGATCAGGGCCAGGATCAGGGCCAGGGCCAGGGTCAGGGTCAGGGTCAGGGCCAGGGCCAGGGTCAGGGTCAGGGTCAGGATCCCAGGTTCAGGGTCAGGGCCAGGATCAGGGTCAGGGTCAGGGCTAGGGTCAGGGCCAGAGTCAGGGTCAGGGCCAGGGTCAGGGTCAGGGTCAGGGCCAGGATCAGGGTCAGAGCCAGAGTCAGGGTCAGGGCCAGAGTCAGGGTCAGGGCCAGGGTCAGGGTCAGGGCCAGGGCCAGGGTCGGATGGAGGATGAAGCCACGCTTTCCCTCGGGGCTCCAGCAGGACCGGCCTTGGCATTTCTGAGTCACGCGGTTGATGAGGCGCCTCGGAGAGCCGGGCTTTGTGAGCGGCTCTGCCAGCCAGGCTTTGTCCTGCGCCCTCCCCCACGGTTGCTCTGGAAACCGTGAACCAAGAATGTTGTTGACCAGAGGGTTCATGGCTGCACGGAGGCCCTGGAGAAGGAAGGGCACAAAGAGAGGGCCGCAGAGGGCTGGCTCGGAAGGCACAGGGATTTCCGCGGCTCCCTGGCCCCAGCCCCTGCGGAGAGCTGCTTGTGTTCTCCTGGCTCTTACCGGGGATGGGGGCTCCGTCTGAGGAATGCCAACCCCAGGAAGAGCTGTTTTCCTCCCCAAAATACTGTTGGGGAGGTGCTTTCTGACCACCGGTGCCTGAAATCAGTCCTTAGACGTTCTTATTTCTTTCTGTTCAAGACCACAGCATCCTAATCCGAAGTCCTGAGAACAGTGGAAGTGAAGACCTTGCCAGCAATGATGATCAATGTAAATGTTTAATCTGGTCCCTTCAGCAGAACGGTTTCCCAAGAAATGGATTTTTTTCCCCCCACAAGAAATGGATTTTGATAGTTGTGTTTCCCCTCCGGCTGGTGCTGCTCAGTGGTTGAGCATCAGCCTATGAAACAGGAGGTCATGGTTTGTCCGATTCCTGGTCAGGGCACCTGCCCAAGTTGTGGGCTCACTGCCCAGTAGGGGGCGTGCAGGAGGCATCAGATTCTCTCTCTTCATTGATATTTCCATCTCTCCTTCCCTCTCCTTTCCTTTCTCTAAAATCAATAAAATATATATGTATATTTAAAAAATTACCAGCTGTTGGATTGGGCGAAGTGGGAGTAGGTGAGGGTATTAACTGAGGAGCTGTTTACACTTAGGGGTGGACTGATGGATGAGTCCTTTGAGAGGACGGCGGGAAGATGGCTTGGGAACACCTCCCTTCCGTAATGGCGTGTGTGCTTGTTAACAACACCAGGAACTTCAGCCCCAGAGAGGGTCTGCCCTGCACCTGACCCTACCAGTTCAAAGTTCAAGCAGAACTCTGGTCACGACTAAGATTAGTCCCCAGCGAAACACAGAAACCAGTGGTCCGCGCTCATTGTCCCTCGCTGATGTGGCTGCAGTTATTAAAGACCACTGCGATGTGGACACACGGAGCTCCAGCTGATCAATAACTTCTATTTAACGCCTGTTTCCCCGAGTGGCTGTTCCTTGAAAGCAGATCTCTAGTTCCGGTTCCCACCACCCACTTGGCTTGTGCTGTGAACGCAGACAGGACACCCACCCAGCTGCCAGCTGAACCCAGGGCTCCCTGGCTCCTGTACCCTTGTCCCCACGGCCACCCAGTGCACCCAGGGGGGTGACCTCTGACCCGCTCCATTTCTGAAGCCAGTGTCTTGCCTCTCTCATGGGCATTGTTGGCCAAGCCTCTGACCCCTCCAGAAGGTCTCCACATGACTGCTCTCCTGCATGCCCCAACCCGTCTCTCTCCCCAAAGCTCCGGCCAGAGCTTGGCAGCCCCTGGTGCTGGCACCATGTGTCCAGGGTGGGTGCCGTTGGCACACAGAACTCATTTAACATGCCCACCTACCCACCTCACCCCCAGATTCTCCAATGCAACCCTTCATAACCCTTTTTATTTATTTATTTATTTATTTATTTTTTATAAGAGAATTTTCACTTTCTTTTTTAAAATTTTTATTTTATTGATTTTTTTTACAGAGAGAGAGAGCTAGAAACGTTGATGAGAGAGAAACATCGACCAGCTGCCCCTTGCACACCCACTTCTGGGGATGTGCCTGCAACCAATGTACATGCCCTTGACCGGAATCGAACTGGGACCTTTCAGTCCACAGACGGACGCTCTACCACTGAGCCAAACCGGTTTTGGCCCTTCCTAACCTTTTTAAAAAAATATATTGTTTTATTGATTTCAGAGAGGAAGGAGAGAGAGAAAGATAGAAACATCAATGATGAGCGACATCAATTATTTTTTAAAGTTTTTAAAAAAAAATATATATATTTTATTGTTTTTTTACAGAAAGAAAGGGAGAAGGACAGAAAGTTAGAAACATCGATGAGAGAGAAACATTGACCAGCTGCCTCCAGCACACCCCCTCACTGGGGATGTGCCCGCAATCAAGGTACATGCCCTTGATGGGAATCGAACCTGGGACCTTTCAGTCCGCAGGCTGACGCTCTATCCACTGAGCCAAACCGGTTTCGGCCGTGACCCTTCTTAGAACCCAAATATTGTGCTCGGATCACCTGCTCTACAGGATCCTGGACGTCCCAAGCGACCTGGAATGGCTGCCCGTCAGTCTCCCCGGCGCTGGCACCGGTGTGATCCCACCTCCAACACGGAGCGACCCCACGTCAACGCGGAGCGACCCCACGTCCAACGCGGAGCGACCCCACGTCCAACGCGGAGCGACCCCACGTCCAACGCGGAGCGACCCCACGTCCAAGGCGGAGCGACCCCATGTCCAACGTGGAGCGACCCCACGTCCAACGCGGAGTGACCCCACGTCCAACGTGCAGTGACCCCACGTCCAAGGCGGAGCGACCCCCACGTCCAACACGGAGTGACCCCACGTCCAAGGCGGAGTGACCCCCACGTCCAACGCGGAGTGGACCCCACGTCCAACGCGGAGTGATCCCACGTCCAAGGCGGAGTGACCCCACGTCCAAGGCGGAGTGACCCCCACGTCCAAGGCGGAGTGACCCCACGTCCAACATGGAGTGACCCCACGTCCAAGGCGGAGCGACCCCCACGCCTGTTGTTTGCTTCTGCTTTGAGGTGTCCCCAGCCCTTCCTGCTCCCCAGGAAGCAGGATGCGGTCACCCTTCAATCGTCCATCAAATCCCGAGAATCGCCTACTCGACACTCTGCAAAGGATAGCACGCTGCTAAGTACAATCGCAGGCGGAGGCCGCGGCAACGGAACGTGCATCCTGCTTTGGAACTCATAAAACATCCCCTCCGGCCCTGCTTCCCGCCCTGCCCGCAGGAATGCGCTATTGTTGGTAAATATAGTACAGCCGCACCCCAAACCCAGTCCTCCTGGCGGTCCTCGCGAGGTCGGCTTTGTTTTTCTGTTGATGGATGGATTTTATTTTTATTTGTATTTTTAATAAATGTTTTATTGATTTTTTACAGAGAGGAAGGGAGAGGGATAGAGAGTTAGAAACATCGATGAGAGAGAACCATGGATCAGCTGCCTCCTGCACACCCCCCACTGGGGATGTGCCGGCAACCAAGGTACATGCCCTTGACCTGAATCGAACCCTGGACCCTTGAGTCCGCAGACCGACGCTCTATCCACTGAGCCATACCAGCTACGGCTATTGATTGGTTTTAGAGAGAAAGGAAAGGAGAGGGAGAAAAAACACGGATGTGTTGTTCTACTTACTTATGCTTTCATTGGTTGGTTCTGGTATGTGCCCTGACCAGGAATCGAACTTGCAACCTTGGCATAGTGGGACGATGCTCTAACCTACATCCAGGGCGGGCTTTCTGGTTGCTGTTGTTTTAAACTAACTCTATTGAGACATCATTTACATGTAATAACATACACCTGTTTTAAGTGTAGAATTCAATGAGTTTTGACAAATGTATATTTAACTACCAACATACTAAAATATAGACTATGTTCCATCATCCCCAAAAGTTTCTATTGTCAACCCTGCTCTCCACCTCACCCCCCTGCCCCCCCTACACACACACACTCCAGGCAGCTATAATGTGCTTTCTGTCCCTATAGGTTAGCTCTCTCGGGCTTTGATTTTAATGAGAATGCCTGTATTCAATACCGTGGAGTTCTGCGTGCTTTTGCCTAAAACTTTGCAAGTGGACCACATGAGACATTTTAAAATATATATATATATATATATATATATATATATATATTTTATCCAATTTTTTTACAGAGAGGAAGAGAAAGGGACAGAGAGCCAGAAACATTCATGAGAGAGAAGCACTGATCAGCTGCCTCCTGCACGCCCCCCCCCACCCCCCGGAGATGTGTCCGCAACCATGGTACATGCCCTTGACCGGAATCGAACCCGGCACCTTTCAGTCCTCAGGCCGGCGCTCTATCCACTCAGCCAAGCCAGTTTTGGCACAGGAGACATTTTTAATGCTAAAAAAAAAAAAGGCCATTGGTATGTTATCTGAGCCCCACACAGCATATCCCTTTGCTGACTTCCTTCCTTTTGTCTGTGTTGTAAACTGTTTTCAGAAACGGCATCAGCAGCTCCTCCCCTCCCTGTGACCATGTGCAACCCCTCACACCCAGCCTGGCCCAGCGCAGCGGAGGGTCCGTCTCCTCTGCCCTGGAGCCCGGACGGTCTTTGCGATGGATTTGACCAGAGACCATGAAGGCCGTGACGCTCCGGTGGTGCGGGGCCAGGCCTGAGGCCCGACAGGTCTGCTGTGGCCTCGGGATGCACCGGGCAGGTGCTCGGGGTGAAGGGCTGAGGGGGGAGTCTGTGAGGGGGTGCCCAGGCAGCTCCCGCCCTTCCAGGCAGCATGGTGGAGGCTCCCGACGGCAGGGAAGCCACCTTGGATGTCTCAGCCCCCACCCAGCTGCCAGCTAACCGCGGCCACGTGCGTGACCTTGGCCAACGCCGTGCAGAGCAACGGGGCCCGACCAATCCACAGGGTCACGGAGAGAGTGAACCTGCAGCCAAAACCAGTTTGGCTCAGTGGACAGAGCATCGGTCTGCAGACTGAAAGGTCCCGGGTTCGATCCCGGTCAAGGGCATGTACCTTGCTTGCGGGTACATCCCCAGTGGAGGGTGTGCAAGAGGCAGCTGGTCTATGATTCTCTCTCATCGATGTTTCTAGCTCTCTATTCCCTCTCCCTTCCTCTCTGTGAAAAATCAATAAGATATATTTAAAAAAAGAAGAAAAAAGGAAGTTTCGTCAGAGATGGAGGATCGGCCGGTGCAGACGTGGCGGTCGCCTGCCGTCGCCCGGTGGGGTGGGGTGAGCTGGGGACAGCGGCCCGAGGGGTCACATGCCCTCCCCTTCCCGGGTGCCCCGGTCATCTATAACCAAATCTGCGGGTCATGGAAAAAGCCGCGGCCAGGATTTGACTGGGGGAGGACTCCTGCGGGGACGTATGTAAATCCTGGCGCAGGTGTTTGAATAGCCAGGTGGCCGGGCAGGGTGGCGGCGTTTCCTGGTGTGCCAGGCGGCCGGCGGCCGGCAGGGGCTGTTTGGAATTGGATATGAGCGACGTTAGCCAAACGCCTTCGCCTGAAGCCCCTCTCCTGAGCTGGCGAGCCCCCGAGAAGGACAGGGGACAAAGGAAATGTCCCGGATGGAGCCCGAAGGATACCTCCCTCTGTAGCTTCATGGTTCAATGTCACATGGCCCCAGCACATCTTGGGGGACCCCGTGTTCCCTGTGGGTGCACGGAGGTGGGTTCCCACAGTGTCCCCTTTCGGAAAGCCGACGGGAGTCCGCCTGGGACCCAGGCCTCGGGCAGGCGGGGCGGGCGGGGGGCAAAGACGAGGAAGCCAGGCCCCCGCAGGGCAGCCGGATGGGGCGCCGCCCGAGGAGGCGTCAGGAGGCAGCGTTTTCGCAGCCTAAGAAAGAAGGCCACATGGTAAACATGTTCGTTTGGGCCTTTCTGAGCGAACCCGAGGGCTGACCCTCTGCTGATGCAAGACCTCGGCGTGTGCCCGCACTCCGAGGGCACAGGCTGCCCTCCGGAGCCCCGCCCAGGCCCGGGAGCGGCCACGCCCGCTGGCACCTGGCTGTGTAGGAAAAAGGCCCAGGGCGTCCTCGCCGGGGACACCAGGTGACCCGGAGCCGTGCCAGCCAGGAGATCCCGGCAGGTGCAGGAGGTGGGAAATGCGCAAGCCGGGGCGGCTTTCCTGCCTGGACGGGCATCCGGCTGAGTCACCGCCCGCCCCCCCAACCCCGGAGAGGGACAAACACTCCTCTGTCTCCAGCCTTTCTTCCTCTTTCCAGACGCCCTGCCTTCTCCAGGACAGCACTCCAGCCTGACGAGCCTCCAGAACGCTCCCTTAGAGACTTTCTCTCACACAGTTAACGGCTCAGAAAGAAGGCCAAGCCCCAGCCAGCTTCCGCCTGCGGACGGAGGGGTCCCGGGTTCGATTCCGGTCGAGGGCACATGCCTGGGTTGCAGGCTTGGTCCCCAGAAAGGGGCGTGCAGGAGGCAGCCGATCCATAATTCTCCTTCATTATTGACGTGTCTATCTCTCTCTCTCCCTTTCTCTCTGAAATCAATAAAAATATTTTTAAAAAGAGAGAAAAAAAAAAAAAGAAAGAAGGTCACATGGTAAACAAACAGAAAACAAGAACCAGCTACTTGCCGAAACCGGTTTGGCTCAGTGGTAGAGCGTCGGTCTGCAGACTGAAAGGTCCCGGGTTCGATTCCGGTCAGGGGCATGTACGTTGGTTGCAGGCACATCCCCGGTGGGGGGTGTGCAGGAGGCAGCTGGTCGATGTTTCTCTCTCATCGATGTGATGTTTCTAGCTCTCTATCTCTCTCCTTTCCTCTCTGTAAAAATCAATAAAATATATTAAAAAAAAAAAAAAAAAGAACCAGCTACTCAGCAAAACCAAGCCACCAGCAAGGACTTCCAGTCACAGGGTGGGTGCCATCGAGGGCCAAGGGCAGACACACTCTGTTCCCAGCACCTTCACGGCTGAAAAATGACATTCTGAGTGTGTCCACCTCAGAACACGGTATTTCCTCAGACTTATTAAAAACAACCTTTTATTATTAACCAGGGGCCCAGTGCACGAAATTCGTGCACAGGGGAGGGGTCCCTCAGCCCAGCCTGCCCCCTCTCACATACTGGGAGCCCTCGGGGATGTCCTGATGGCTTAGGCCCGCTCCCCATTGGCAGTGGACCTAGCCCACAGTCTGGCCTCCCTTTGCAGGAGGCCACCAGGCTGATCAGGGGAAGGCACCAGCCCCATCACCCCGCTGCTGCAGCCACCGCCAGTCACCGCAGCCGCCAAGGTATTTTCATCAACACGGACTCCAGTCTCGTTACCGTGAAAAAATAACAACTTTCTTTAAGCATTTTCAATTTGTGTCTTTCATAGGATATGACATTCCTTTCGTTATTTTTCTTTTTATCCTCACCGGAGGATATGTTTCCATTGGGTTTTTCACGCTTCCCTCTGATCCCAGGCTCAGCCCTGCCCAAGCCTACAGCCTCCCCCCCGATGGCTGGCTGGGAGTGACCTGGGTACTGAGGAGGTTCCTGAGATCTAGGTAGGTATGCAAATTAACCGCCATCTTGGCCGGGTTAATTTGCATACACACTCTGATTGGCTGTGGGCATAGTGGAGGTACAGTCGATTTACATGTTTCTCTATATGATTAGGTACGATATCTAATTTGTATGCTGTTCTGCATTCTTTTTGGAACAAAAAAAAGCAGCAACATCAAGCATAGTATATTTAATGTTTTGTTTTTGCAAGTACTTCCACATATGTTATTTCCCTGGCCTTACAAAGGCCACTTGAACTGGTAGTGTGCTTTTTTAAAGTATGTTTTTATGGATTTTAGAGAGAGAAACATTGATTGGCTGCCTCTTGCATAACCCCTTCTGGGGGTCAAGCCGGAAACCCTGGCAGTTGCCCTGACGGGGAATAAACCGGTGACCCCTCGGCGTATTGGACGGCACGCTGCCCCGAGCCACACCCGCAGGGTGAACTGGCAGGAACTTGAGTGGGTCAGGCGCAGCCTGCCGTCTGGGTTAGTGTGAGTCTGTAGCTGAGTGTTGGGGTGCTGTTCACATCAAGGTGGTGACAGGGCGGGTGTGTGGGGCCCCAGGTACCACGTCCTGAGGGCGCTCCTGTCGTTGCTGACCTGTCGGCAGATGACCCCGATGTCCTGTTGGGGACAGTTTTGTGCAGGAATGCAGGCTCAGGGCCGGGTGCTCCTCGGGCCGCAGTAAAGGGGCAGGCCGTAGGCACAGAAGCCTGTTTGTGTTTTTAAAAATATATTTTATTGATTTTTTTTACAGAGAGGGATAGAGAGTCAGAAACATCGATGAGAGCCGAAACCGGTTTGGCTCAGTGGTAGAGCATCGGTCTGCGGACTGAAAGGTCCTGGGTTCGATTCCGGTCGGGGGCATGTACGTTGTTGCGGGCACATCCCCAGTGGGTCGGTGTTTCTCTCATCAACATTTCTAGCTCTCTATTCCCTCTCCCTTCCTCTCTGTAAAAAATCAATAAAAATATATTAAAAAAAAAAAAAGAAAGAAAGAAACATCGATGAGAGAGAAACATTGACCAGCTGCCTCTTGCACACCCCCCACTGGGGATGTGCCCGCAACCAAGGTACATGCCCTTGACCAGAATCGAACCTGGGACCCTTCAGTCCGCAGGCTGATGCTCTGCCCACTGAGCCACACCGACTTTGGCACAGAAGCCTGTTTGCATTGGCTCTGTGAGGGGCACAGGGACACCAGGATGTGTGGGTACCCGGGAGCCCCTGGGCATAAAGGACACGTGTTCTTGGGAGGGTGACACTGGCACAGACATACCTTCCGCGGCCGTCACACGGCTGAGTCTGTGGGCAGAGAACACGGGACTCCTCCCCGACTTGAGCAAGGCGAGGGTCTGCTCCCCCCAGCGACCCCGTGTGAACCAGGGCAGTCCCAGCCCCAGACGGGACGGGGTAGACTCGACACCAGAAAACATGCCCTATTACACAGGGGAGGGCGAAAGTAGGTCTACAGTTGTAATGCAAACGACCAATATGATAATTAATAAATGATAATATTATACAAGAATAAAACCTCTGTGTTTTGCATGCTCACAACGGTAGATCTACTTTTGTCTACTCCGTATATAAAACTTGAGTGTGTAACAAAGAACGAGTAACAAATGAGACGGATTAGTCAACCAATGGTGCCGATACTAGAAGTTTACTCTATTTAATACACTGGGATAAGTTCCCAAGCATTTAAAGGTTAATCATTTTTTTTAAAATATATATTTTATTGATTTTTTTACAGAGAGGAAGGGAGAGGAATAGAGAGTTAGAAACATCAATGGGAGAGAAACATCGATCAACTGCCTCCTGCAAACCTCCTACTGAGGATGTGCTGCAATCAAGGTACATGGCCTTGACTGGAATCGAACCCGGGACCCTTCAGTCCGCAGGCTGACGCTCTATCCACTGAGCCAAACAAGGTAGGGCGGTTAACCGGTTTTTAAGCACACCACAAAAACGAACATGAGATGCTCTGTGTGTGCTCTAAGGTCTTAGCGAAAAGAAGGAAGTGATTCTTTTATTTTTAAAAATATATATTTTATTGATTTTTTACAGAGAGGAGGGAAGAAGGATAGAGAAAAACATCAATGAGAGAGAAACATCGATTAGCTGCCTCCTGCACACTCCCTACTGGGGATGTGCCCGCAACCAAGGTACATGCCCTTGACCGGAATCGAACCCGGGACCTTTAAGTCTTCAGGCCAACGCTCTATCCACTGAGCCGCACTGGTTAGGGCGGATTCCATGAATTTTATCATTTCAGTTAGAGACACCCCCTCCTTTTTTTTTTTTTTTAAATATATATATTTTATTGATTTTGTACAGAGAGGAAGGGAGAGAGAGAGAGTTAGAAACATCAATGAGAGAGTCATCGATCAGCTGCCTCTTGCACACCCCCTACTGGGGATGTGCCCGCAACCAAGGTACATGCCCTTGACTGGAATCGAACCTGTGACCTTTCAGTCCGCAGGCCGACGCTCTATCCATTGAGCCAAACTGGTCTCGGCCTTTTTTTTTTTTTTCTTTACAGAGAGGAATAGAGAGTTAGAAACATCGATGACCCACGTGACAGGCGGAGGGCTGCCTCTGGGAGAGACTTGGCGGCGGCGGACATGTGCGCACACGTGTGACGTCGTGACTTCCCGGGGTGGACCGTGTCTTTCCGGAGAGAGGCCGTGTGAGGCCATAGGCACCGGGACAGGAAGAGAGAAATTCAGAAGCGGAGACGGGGCGCCCAGCAGAACGGGAGCGGAATGAGGACACATCGACTCCATTCGCGTGTGGGACTCGGATTTACCTCCAGTGACGGGACCGGGAGGTCCTCCTGGCGGCGAGGTGAGCCCGAGAGAAGCAGAGGAGGCTGGAGGCCCCTGTGTGCTGGTCCTAGGCCCCGGGCCTCAGAGATGCCAGAGGGAGGAGGGAGGGAGGGAGGGAAGGAGGAATGGAGGAAGGCGGGGAGGGAGGGAGGGAGGGAGGGAAGGAAGGGAAGGAGGGAAGGAGGAAGGCGGGAGGGAGGGAAGGGAAGGACGGAGGGAGGGAGGGAAGGGAAGGAGGGAGGGAGGGAAGGGAAGGAGGGAGGAAGGGAGGGAAGGAGGGAGGAAGGGAGGGAAGGGAAGGATGGAGGGAGGGAGGGGAAGGAGGGAGGGAGGGAGGGAAGGGAAGGAGGGAGGGAGGGAGAGGAAGGAGGGAGGGGGGAAGGTGGGGAGGGAGGGAGGGAAGGGAAGGAGGGAGGGAGGGAGGGAAGGGAAGGAGGGAGGGAGGGAGGGGAAGGAGGGAGGGGGGAAGGTGGGGAGGGAGGGAGGGAAGGGAAGGAGGGAGGGAGGGAGGGAAGGGAAGGAGGGAGGGAGGGAGGGAAGGGAAGGAGGGAGGGAGGGAGGGGAAGGAGGGAGGGGGGAAGGTGGGGAGGGAGGGAGGGAAGGGAAGGAGGGAGGGAGGGAAGGGAAGGAGGGAGGGAGGGAGGGAGGGAAGGGAAGGACGGAGGGAGGGAAGGGAAGGAGGGAGGGAGGGAAGGGAAGGATGGAGGGAGGGAGGGAAGGGAGGGAGGGAGGGAGGGAAGGGAAGGAGGGAGGGAGGGGAGGGAGGGAGAGAGGAATGGAGGGAGGGAAGGAGGGAGGGAGGGAGAGAGGAAGTGAAGGAGGGAGGGATGGAGGGAGGGATGGAGAGAGGGAGTGGAGGGAGGGGAAGGAGGGAGGGATTGAGGGAGGAAGAGGAGGGTGGGATTGAGGGAGGAAGGGGAGGCAGGGAGGGAGGAACCACATCCTAACAGGCCTGTGCCCATCTCTGCCTCCGGCTGTGGACGATCTGGCCGCCACCTGTGAGGCCGCAGTGGCCTTTTCCGAGGAGGGAGCCGCGTTCTCGGTCCTGCCCGGGCGGGCCCCCCTCCGAGCTGACCACACACCTGCGCTTCTCCTCCCGCCTCCGCTCTGCGGGGCCAGGCCCGAGGGCACCTGCTTCGCCCGCGCAGGGACGTCCCTGCTCAGCAAGCCGCTCACAGGCGCCCGTCCGGGCGTCTCCGGGGACCGTGGCCGCCGCCGGGAATGCCGCCCTGGGGCGTCTGCAGGAGCCAGCTGACCTGCCGCTCCATTCCGGGGGGGGGGGGGGGGGGGCTGCCCCCGGGAGCCTTTGCTAGTCCAGCCCCGTGACCCCCAGAGCCGCTGTGGCCGAGGGCACCCCAGGAAGGAGCCGAGGAAATAAGCGCTGACCAGAGCGTGTGCCGAGGGGCCGCTCGCCTCACCAGACCCCCAGGCACCGGGATCGGTTCACCTCCTCCCGGCGCCCTCGGAGGGACCGGGGTCCAGGTCAGGGAGCCGGAGCCCCCGGACCCCGAGCCCTGGGGCTGCGCTACAGGAGCGGCATCAGGCCCCCAGCCCCGCCCGCCAGTGACAGCGACAGCGACACGGCCCCGTCCTGCCCGCCCCCTCGGACCCACTGCCTCCCGGGCCTGGCCTCCCAGAAGGCAGCATGGACGCCGCCCTCCGGGCCACCGCCAGCCCCGGAGCCGCCTCCCCACTCGGGGCCTGGGACCGCCGCAGCCGGAACAGCCTGTCGGAGAGGAGGGCGAACACCGGGCCCATGGCCCTCCCCGTCCCCGCCACCCACAGCCCTGCCAAATGGACCCAGGCCCGTTCGTGATTTGGACCCGGGACCCTGTCCTGACCACAGCGGAGGGACCCGGGGGGCCCAGGTGAATGGATTTTTGTTGCTAGTCCTCAGCCGAGGATACTTTCCCATTGATTCTTAGAGAGAGGGGAAGGGAGAGGGAGAGACAGAGAGAAACATCGACGTGAGAGAGACATTCTTATTGGTTGCTCCGTGCTCATACCTAATTGAACTACTTTCCCTTCACCAGATAGAACCCTGGACCCTTCAGTCCGTGGGCTGATGCTCTGCCCACTGAGCCACACTGGCCAGGGCTGCCTATGAATGTTGACTGGGCGGAGCTCTGGCCTGGGAGGGTCAGACTTCTCCCTGGTTCACTCTGGATTGGGAACCGCAGGCTCTGGCGGAGGGGGAGGGGGTAGGGTGCTGCGTGCGGGGTGGGGGGACGCGTGTCTTTGGCAGGGCCAGGCGCTTCCTTCCGATTCCCTGGGACCCTCTAGAGGGATGCCCAACTGCCTTTAGGCCATCAGGATTGGGCCTAAATGGGCAGTTGAACATCCCTCTCACAATCCAGGACTGCTGGCTCCCAACTGCTCGCCTGCCTGCCTAATTGCCCCTAATTGCTTCTGCCTGTCAGCCTGATCGCCTCCTAACCACTCCCCGGCCAGCCTTATCGATGCCTAACTGCTCGCCTGCCAGCCCAATTGTCTTTAACTACACTCCCTTGCTAGCCTGGTAGCCCCCCAACTGCCCTCCCCTGCAAGCATGGCCACCCCTATGTGCCCTCCCCAGCTGGCCTGGTTCCCCCCCAACTGCCCTCCCATACTGGCCTGGTCCCCCTCTCCCAACTTCCCTCCCTTGCAGGCCTGGTCCCCCCAATTCCCCTCCCCTGAGGGCCTGGTCCCCCCCAACTGCCCTCCCCTGCTGGCCTGGTTCCCCCAAAGTGCCCTCCTCTGCAGGCCTGGTCCCTCCCATCTGCCCTCCCCTGCTGGCCTGATTGCCCACAACTGCCCTCCCCTGACAGCCATCTTGTGGTGGCCATCTTGTGTCCATATGGGGGTGACCATCTTTGACCTCATGGGGATGGCCATCTTGTGTTGGAGTAATGGCCAATTTGCATATTACCTCTTTATTAGATTGGATGATATATAACAGGATATTGTAAATATTAATTATGAAATTTTTATTAAAATATTTCTTACATACTGTTATCTTGGCTGGGCCACAGGGATATTTGCTGGGGCCGCATGTGGCCCGTGGGCCGAGTTTGACATGCTTGCCCTAAACTCTTCACCCTACCCGGCTGCAGGACACAGGCCTCGGTCATCGCCTCCCCCCGTCACTCCGAGGGCTCCCGTCTCGGTCTGCTGGGGTTGCCACACACTGGGTGGCTTACAATGGAAACTCTCACTGTTCCGGCAGCAGAAGGCCAAGATCAAGCTGCTGGTAGGTTTGATCTCCAGCGAGGGCCTGGGCCTGGGTCCACAGAGGGCCGTTTTCTCCCTGTGTCCTCACGTGGAGGGCCAGGGGGCTCTCCGATCCCTTTAGGAGGGTGCTAATCCTATTCATGAGGGCTGCACCCCCGTGACCTAGTCACTCCCCACGGCCCCGGACCACGGGAGGGTAGGCATGGGAGTTGTAGGGGATACAAGCATTCAGCTCCTGGTGTCCCTAAGCCAGTTCCCCCGGGAACCCGCCTCTGACGGGCACCCAGAGTGTTCTTTCTAAAATCACAGCTCTGGCCACGTGACTCTGCTCCTAAAACCCTCAATGACGCCTTAGCAGTTACAACATAAAGCTCTGAGCAACATGAACTGATGAACAAACAGAGTCAGAAGGGAAATCTGTACTAAATAGAATAGAAGTAATCCTATTGTTTGCAGATTTTTAATATTTCCTGCAACTTTTGTGCTATCATACTAAGTTAGCACAGTTTTGGTAATATCATTATACTTAAAATCCTCTTATTCTTGAAATATTAATGTTCACTGCATGTAATATTATTACGTGTAGTATAATTTTTATTGAATAATTGGTGTTCATTGCATGTGACATTATTATATTTAAAATAGTTTTTGCGAGACATTAATGTTTATTACAGGTATTATTATATTTAAGATAGTTTTTCTTAAAATATTAATGTTCATTGCATTAATGTAACATTATTACATTTAAAATCATTTTTCTTGAAATAAAAGAGTTCCCATTAAAAAAAAAAAAAAGTAGATGAGGGACAGTTTGTATAGTACAGTTAAAAACAAATAAAGTTCCGGCTGAAACTGGTGTGGCTCGTCGGCCTGTGGACTGAAAGGTCCTGGGTTCGATTCCGGTCAAGAGCATGAACTTGGTTGCGGGCACATCCCCAGTGAGGGGTGTGCAGGAGGCCGCTGGTCGATGATTCTCTCTCATCAATGTTTCTATCTCTCTATCCCTCTCTCTTCCTCTCTGTAAAAAAAATCAATAAAATATATTAAAAACAAACAAACAAACAAACAAAGTTCCGATTACCCACTCCCTCTCTGGTGAGCGCCACCTCCAGCCAGGGAGGCAGAGGTGTGGAGTGTGGCTTTGGTGGCCGGACTGACATGGCCTCAGTCCGGATTATCTGAACATGCCGCTCGGAAAGTTGTGGTGAAGCTCATCTCAGCTCCAACGAAGATGAGATGCCTTCAGGATCCTTAGCTCAGCATCACCCAGAATCCCTAAGTGTCAGCGCTCCCTCCGCGGGGCTGGCGTCGACAGGACAGCAGCAGGCGCTGGGACGCGGGCACGCCCCCTCCCCGTCTCCTCCTCCGGGACAGCCTGGCCTCCCACTCGGAGAACAGGAGGCTGAAACCTGGCACCAGGTCCTTAGCAGCTCAGGTCTCCCCCCCCCACCCTCTCTCTTTTTTAGAGTTAATGTTCTTTTTTCTTTTTTTTCTTTTATTGATTTTGTACAGAGAGGAAGGGAGAGAGACAGAGAGTTAGAAACATCGATGAGAGAGTCATCGATCAGCTGCCTCTTGCACACCCCCTACCAAGGATATGCCCACAACCCAGGTACATGCCCTTGACAGGAATCAAACCCGGGGACCCTTCAGTCCCTAAGCCGACGCTCTATCCATTGAGCCAAACCGGTTTCGGCAGGTCTCTCTCTCTTGCTCCAACGGGGCCCCGTGACTTTGGGATGAAAAATCTCGTTGAAAGCCTTTTGGTGCTGGCTCCCCCGCACGCTCTCCCGGCCCCCATGTCACCGGGATGTTCGCACCAACAGTGACAGGAGGTCAGCTGTGTTCAGCCAACTGAGGGGCTCAGGGCAGAAACCCCTGTCTCACGGCCTCCCGCCATCCCAGGCACCACCCGCCACGCGGGGTCCCTCCTCTGCCTCTGCCACTCCTTAACGCACCCCCCCCCCCCCCCCCCCCGCGCTTCCCGGCCCCTCGGCCCCGGGGCCTCAGAGGTCACGGCTGCTCCTGTCCGGCCTCCTCTGGCCCTGGACAGCGGCCTGAGAGGCGGAAAGGAAACTGTTTCTGATGACAGATGGTTCTGGAGTGGAAACTAAAAGGGAGAAAAGAATAATGATGCTAGCCATTCCAACTTTTTTTCTTTTCTTTTGGAAAATGTCATCCATAAACCAGAAGGAAGGAAGCCTGTGTCCTAAGACAGGTCTTCTCAGAAGTCACCAGCAGTGGCTCCGAGTGGTTCGTCCCGTCTGCAGAGGCTCCCACAGCCCAGGACGGGGAAGGAGGGGGAGGTCCCGGGAGGCCCGGGTCCCGGTGGGATGGCCGAGTGGGCTCGGCTGTCCCGGGCAGAGCAGGGCCACAGCGACTCCTCCAGAGTTGGCTGCCGTTTGCTTGTTCTGCTTGGATCATTTAAAGACAACCCGTTGGCCAAAACCAGTTTGGCTCGGTGGACAGAGCGTCGGTCTGCGGACTGAAAGGTCCCAGGTTCGATTCCGGTCAAGGGCATGTACCTTGGTGGCGGGCACATCCCCAGTAAGGGGTGTGCAGGAGGCAGCTGGTCCAAGTTTCTCTTTCATCGATGTTTCTAGCTTTCTATCCCTCTCCCTTCCTCTCTGTAAAAAATCAATAAAACATATTAAAAATAAACAAACAAACAAACAAACAAATAAATAAATAAAATATTAAAAAAAAAATAAAGACAACCAGCTAGACCCTGTGTCACCAGCCCTGGGTGGGTGTCCGGGGGGGGGGGCGCGCTGTGGCCCTCCCACAACCACTGTCCACACCTGTCAGTCATCAGGCCAGGTGTGGACACTCCTCAGGGGAGGTTCAGGGCCCCTGGAGCCGTCCACGGAGACAGAGGGGCGGGTCCACCCGTGCCCGGCAGCGCCAGACGTCCGGTCCCACCCCCTCGGGTAAAGCACTTGTGCACGGGGTCTGTAGGAGGAAGGGCCCTTTCCCTCGGTGCCATCCGGGAGGGGGGCAATCGGGGCCGGTGCCTGCACCCCGCGGGCAGAGGGTAAGAGTCCTCCCGGCCTGGCTCGGCGTGGCTTCCTCTCCCAGGTTGCCGCTCATTCTGATTTGAACCAAGACTGTGGCTCCATCGGCACAGTATTCTGCTGGAAAACAAATCCCTTTCACTAAAAGAGAGATGCTGACAGAAGCCAGGAAGGCTGGTCCACAACCTTCATTGCTCTAACCACTCACCCTTTAGTGGAGACATGGTCACCTGAAGCAGCCTCCACCTGTGTGTCCCTGTCAGTGTCTGTGATTTCCTGCCTGAGGGCTACCTGTAGTTTCTGTTTATGTTGCCTAAGATGTTTCCCCAAAGCCTCCATGAAGGGATGGCAGGGCCAGAGCAGGAGCAGTCCTCCCACGAGAGTTGGACTGCCGCCAGGCCCCCCCTATCGCGGAGTTGAATTTCTTCAAGTCTCTTTTCATCTGCGCGCGGCCCTTCGCCAGAACCCGCACCCTGAGTTGGAACCCTTTCCACGCGGGGCGTGAAAGAGATTCCTATGAAATAAGACGTTAAGAATATATATCTCATGCTCTGGCTTCTCTTCAGACCGCATAAATCTTCCGCCTTTTACTAAAGAATATACGTCTCAGGTAAAAACTGCTGTTTGAATGTTAAACCTGCAAAGGCAATTTTCCGGTGCCTGGGACCACTGAGTTCTGCTTCTGCAAGATAGGGCCACGTTCCAGTGTGCAGCAGGATGTGACTGGGAACGCCCTAGTTTTTAGAATATAGTCTTTAGGATTTAGAATTTAGAACAAAGGAAAATCCCTGTGGTTTGAACTGTTGCAGAGTTCCCGAACAGTCGGACGGTGCAGGGGGACAATTGGGAGAGACTTGCTTTGTTCATCGTGCGATGGGCTTAGGGAGGATGAGTTCAAATTCTAAGCAAGGTTACAGGCAGAACTTCCTTTTTAAAATATATATATATATATGTTATTGATTTTTTACAGAGAGGAAGGGAGAGAGAGAGAGAGAGCTAGAAACGTCGAAGAGAGAGAAACATTGACCAGCTGCCTCTTGCACACCCCCTACTGGGGATGTGCCTGCAACCAACGTACATGCCCCTGACAGGAATCGAACCTGGGACCTTTCAGTCCACAGACCGACGCTCTACCACTGAGCCAAACCGGTTTCGGCAGAACTTCCTTTTTTTATTACAGAGTCAGCCCTATGTGCACTTAGTGGTTATCTCGATGCCGGCCTTGGAAACAAAACAGTTCTATCCAATTGAGAAGGTGCACCTGGCATGGTATTGAGATTGTGGGCATATCTGGTCCCTGGCCTACAAGGTCAGAGAGCTAAGTTTATCTTCATCATTCTTCAAACGGGCTAAAGCAAACCAGAAAGCAACATTTTATCTAGGAAGAACAGCAGAAAATTCCAAACAGTTTGTTGCAAAATAGGGGTTTTCCTTCTCAGAACCTTTAAAAAGAACTACCTGCCCCTGAAGAGTGCAGTCGTGTGGAGTCGCCTGCGTGTGGTGCTCTTGCGGCTGCCCTGGCCAGATATCTCAATAAACCTTTGCCTGCTTTTTAAAATAAATCATCAGCCTCTGGTGGTCTTATTTTGAACCCAGGGTTCGACCCCACAACACCTACAGAATTCCATGTGGTCCTGTCCTCACGGCCCTCTGAGAGATCCAGCAGTGAGTCCACGGGAGGACGGAGTCAGATGTGGGCTCTCACTGGCGGTCCCCACACCCCCACCCCCCACCCCGCCCCTGAGGAGCGGGACCCTGAGGGTGTTACCGAGGGGCCTGGGACCCTCACAGCGAGGGGGCGAGGCCAGAGGACGGCGCCAGGAACAGCCACCGCCCTGAGAATGGAGAGGGCGCAGCCGCCACGTGGAACAGCCACGACCCTGAGAATGGAGAGGGCGCAGACGCCACGTGACGCAGAGGGCGATGCTTTTGGGATTCCCTCTCTGCAGGCCCTTGTTCGCTTCGCCCGCCGTGGACAGAGGTCTTACGCCTTTTACTCCCTCTCCTGTCTCCTGGGAGGAGCAGGCCGAAGTCAGTGTCACCACTTTTTCATGGCTGGCTCACTATTTTTCTTATTAAAAAAAAGTATATATTTTATTGATTTTTTTACAGAGAGGAAGAGACATCAATGAGAGAGAAACATCGATCAGCTGCCTCTTGCAACCCCGGGGGGCCGGGCTCAGTGGTTAGATGTTAAAGGTGAGGAGCAGACCCGTTATTCCTAGAATTATATACCATCTCGCTGGGGATGTGCCTGCAACCAAGGTACCTGCCCTTGACCCGAATCAAACCCCGGACCTTTCAGTCTGCAGGCCGACCCTCTATCCACGGAGCCACACCGGTGTCGGCTGGCTCATTATTTTTGATGTTGGTAGTGTCCTGTGATCTGGTGAAATGAGCCATTGCACTAGTCCGAGTTCGCTGTCACCATGGCTGGTCCTCGCCTCCTGTGAGAAGCCTCGCACCCCCCTTTCTGATAGTAAACACATGTGTGTACACAGGTAGAGTGAAAACTCTTTTCTCCCCTCCAATGTTGTACTCGGCAGTGGACACAGAACAAGACGACACGCCGATGGAGCTGCTTGTGAGCTCAATGTCCCTACGGCCTGAGAGAGAATCTAAGGGCCTCCTACGAGGGGCTCAGGAAACCCACTGCAGGGCTGTGTGACACTGAAGGGCCCGGTCCTTTCTCACTGACGGAGCCACTCACCACGTCTCTGGGAGGCCCCCTGGGGGTCCCGTACCACAGCCCCGAACAGGGGCACTGCCCGCCCTCGCTGGCCGCTCGCTGGCGCTGGCCGCAGTCTGACGGAGGAGATGGCTGAGTCACTAACATCCAGGCGGACAGACGGCTGTGCTGCCTCTGCTTGTGGCTCAGGGACGGGTTTAGCTCAGAGCTGTGCGTGGACACACACTCCTTGGCACTGTGCCCCAAGCCCCCAACCTCCCCCGTGTCCCCCTGTCTGAGGGGCTCAGACTCCGACAGAAAATGAATCCAAATGCCAGTGCCGCCTGCAGACGGGCTCCGGGCACCGGGCTGAGACTGACTTCAAAACGGAGCTGTCCTAGCTCCCAGAGCGCGCTCCTTCCTCCCTCCCTCCTTTCCTTCTCTTATTTGCCTGCACCAGTGGTTCCCAAACTTCTGACATATGTGTACTCCTTCTATAATTTTCCTAACGCTGAGTACCCCTCGTACTCATGAGAACGTAGAATTAGGCGCCTCTAAGCACGGTGCAGTGCATATCCCCACCAAACTCCGGTGCCACGCGTACCCCCACCAGACTCTCCCCGTACCCCTGAGGGGACGCGTACCACACTTTGGGAAACACTGGCCTACAGGATGCACCGAGGGCCTCTGCTGTGCCGGGCTCTTGGCTAAGTACCAGGGACCGGAAGTTAAAGAAAACCCCCCCTCTGGTCTCCACGGACCTGGCAGCGAGGCGATGAGTGTCAGAGTCCAGGGCGGTGAGAGGCTGTCGCACAGGGAGGGCCAGGCATGCGGGCGGGAGGGATTTATCCAGAACGGGAAGACAGGGGAAGAGGCAGAGCATCCGAGAAGGCTTCCTGGAGAAGGAGGCAGTGAACCTCACGTTGAAAGAGGAGTGAGAGCCGAAATCGGTGTGGCTCAGTGGATAGAGAGTCGGCCTGTGGACTGAAGGGTCCCGGGTTCGATTCCTCTGCTCAAGGGCCTGTACTTTGGTTGCGGGCACATTCCCAGTAGGGGGTGTGCAGGAGGCAGCTGATAGATGTTTCTCTCTCATCGATGTTTTTAACTCTCTTATCCCTCTCCCTTCCTTTCTGTAAAAAATCAATAATATATATATAAAAAGATGAGCAAAATACATATAATTCTAGGAATAGCGGGTCTGCTCCTCACTTTTGACATCTAACCACTGAGCCCGGCCCCGGGGTTGCAAGTCTCACCTAGAAGAGGTGAGATGGGGCCACTTGAGGACAGAGTCACTAGGACATTTAACCCCCTTCCCCCTGCTCCTGCCACCACCACCACCACATCCATGTCTGTCCTCACTGGCCACCTCCATGGCCGAGTCCTGGAGGGGATGGCATTTGAGGGGACTGCGGGGCCAGCAGACCTCGGGGCTGTCTGTGTGACCTCAGTGCCCCTGCAGGCTGTGGGAGCCTGGCGGGTAGTCAGGTGGCGCTTTCGTTCTGAGCACAGAGCGCGTATTATGCGCCTCCTGTGTGCAAGCCCTGGTCCACGTTGATTCAGCAAACCAGCCCTCCGCCCTGAGACCCGGCAGCTTACGGTCGCACACGTGGATGACTCCACGTCCGACAAAGTCCCAGAGTCATGCCTTCACTCGCCGGAAGCCAGTTCAACGTTCTTTTAAGGAAAAGCTATTGATTCAATCCTTTTTCTTCTCCTGCGAAATATTTCTTCTCAAGAACTGAACTCGGGGTGCCTGCCCGCTGGCCAAAGCGCGCAGCGTCTGAGTGAGCGGTTTTCTCCCTGAGCCGCTTTGTTAGAACGAGAAGAGCTGATGACGCAGCAGAGAACGTTTTCAACCTGACCCTCCCACCCCCACCCCTCCCGCTTCCCGCCCCTCCCCCCTTCCCACCCCAGCCTGGAGCTTTTCCACTTTCCACCGAGGGCTCAGAGCCAGTCTGCGGTGTGAGCACCGGGTCGGGGCTGGAATCCCCTCTGCCTGTTTGCGACGCCTGGGCATGGCGGGAAGGAGCAAGCTGGCCTGCCTGTGAGCCCCAGCTCGGCCCGTGCCCCTCTCTGTCCCTCTCTGGCCTTGCTGGCTGCTCTGCAGAGTGGAGCTGAGCAGCCGAGCCCCGCTGTGGACGTTTCCAGGTCAGAAGGCGCAGTGACTCACTCTGTCCCGTTATTCCTAGAATTACAAATCGTCTCACTCATCTTTCTTTCTTCCTTCCTTTCTTTCTTCCTTCCTTTCTTCCTTCCTTCCTTCCTTCCTTCCTTCCTTCCTTCCTTCCTTCCTTCCTTCCTTCCTTCCTTCCTTCCTTCCTTTCTTTCTTTCTTTCTTTCTTTCTTTCTTTCTTTCTTTCTGATTTTTTTTGCCCCCCTCCCTTCCTCCCATGCATACCCTCCCTCCCCAGAGTTTTACGTCCACTGGTTGTACTTATATGCATGTATACAAGTCCTTCGGTTGATCAATTATCTCCCCCAGATCTCCCTCCCCTCCCCACTGTAATCTGACAGTCTGCTTGTTGCTTTACTCACTCCTCTTTCAAAGTGAGTTTCACTGCCTCCTTCTCCAGGAAGCCTTCCCTGATGCTCACCACAGGCGCCGAGGGCCCTCGTGACAGTGTCCTGGCAGTAAAGAAACGACGCAGACCGCCCAGCATCAGGACAACCAGGCCACCGAGGGCACGCTGGTCGGACTGCCTGTCCCGTCCCGGTCCCCCCGGGGTGCAGGCCACACGCTCCCCTGCTCCCCCACCTTCCCCCGGCTGGCCGAGGTCAGGGGCAAGCCAGAGGCTTCTCCCCATGTGCTTGGACGTCAGGACGCGAGTTTCTTTTCAGATGCTCTCTGCAGAGAGCCTCATGCAACATCGCAGCGGCTGAGCACTCCAGCTGGCAGCACCGCCCGGGTTCTCAGAACGCCTCTCGGATGGCACTAGCACCGGGGTGCCCGTGCCAGCATCGGTGCTGGTTTTATTTTATTTCCCAAACCCTGTCCCCAGCCAATACCGGTGTGGCTCAGTGGATAGAGCCTCCAGACTGAAGGGTCCCAGGTTCGATTCCGGTCAAGGGCATGTACCTTGGTTGTGGGCACATCCCCGGGGGTGTGCAGGAGGCAGCTGATGGATGATTCTCTCTCATCAATGTTTCTTTTTATTTTTTTTATTTTATTGATTTTTGTACAGAGTGGAAGGGAGAGAGATAGAGAGTTCGAAACATCAATGAGAGAGAGTCATTGATCAGTTGCCTCTTGCACACCCCCTACTGGGGATGTGCCCGCAACCAAGGTACATGCCCTTGACCGGAATCGAACCCGGGACCCTTCAGTCCCCAAGCCGATGCTCTATCCACTGAGCCAAACCGGTTTCGGCACTCTCATCAATGTTTCTAACTCTTATCCCTTTCCCTTCCTCTCTGTACCAAAGTCAATAAACTATATTAAGAAATAAGTAAAATGAAAGAAAACCCTGTCCCCAGCTGCGAGGTCTCTGGGGGACGGAGCAGGAGATGGAGGACGGGCCACACAGCCCAGGTCACTGGCAGCAAACAGCCGCCCGGTGTTCCCGGGGAGACGCTGTGGGCGCTGCCGTGGGCGCTTCCTCGCGGTAGCGGCTCCCTCACAGGCCCGCTGAGCCGCGGGGACGGTCCTCCACACGCAGCTGTGATGGACGCTGGTCAGTCCCGCACCGGAGACTGTGGCCCGGCTTTTCAGGTGGCCGGGATGGAGCCCCGTGCTGCTGGCCGGCCAGGGAGGTGTCTGCTGAAAAGACCCCAGAAGGAAGGCAATGAGGGGCTCGGTGGGTGTCCAGGCGAGGGAGGGGACCCCGAGGAAAGCAGGGCAGCTGTTCAGGGCCAGCAGGGTGCATGTGCTGGGCCCAGGGGTTCTGCCCACGGTGTGACTCGGTTTACCCAGGTGTCGGCAGTGCCTGCAGCTGCTCCTCCTGCCCCTGCCTGCTTCGTCTCTCTCCGGCCACCTTCTCCGCTCTGGGCTTCTGCTCACCCAGTTTTCCTCTCTGTCCTGTTCCTGACAGACCCTCAGCCCTGGGGTCCTTCCTGTGTTTCTCCTCTGCCCTCACCTCTGCTCATGGGTGTGTCCTGCCCAGTGGGTGTGTCCAGCCCAGAGGGTGTGTCCTGCCCAGTGGGTGTGTCCTGCCCAGTGGGTGTGTCCTGCCCAGTGGGTGTGTCCTGTCTGGTGGGGGTGTCCTGCCCAGTGGGTGTGTCCTGTCTGGTGGGGGTGTCCTGCCCAGTGGGTGTGTCCTGTCTGGTGGGGGTATCCTGTCCAGTGGGTGTGGGTGTGTCCTGCCCGGTGGGTGTGTCCTGTCTGGTGTGTGTGTCCTGTCCAGTGGATGTGGGTGTGTCCTGTTCAGTGGGTGTGTCCTGCCCGGTGGGTGTGTCCAGCCCAGGGGGTGTGGGTGTGCCCTGCCCAGTGGGTGTGTCCTGTCCAGTGGGTGTATCCAGCCCAGTGGGTGTGTCCAGCCCAATGGGTGTGTCCTGTACAGTGGGTGTGTCCAGCCCAGGGGGTGTGGGTGTGTCCTGTCCAGTGGGTGTGGGTGTGTCCTGTCCAGTGGGTGTGTCCTGCCCGGTGGGTGTGGGTGTGTCCTGCCCAGTGGGTGTGTCCATCCCAGTGGGTGTGTCCTGCCCAGTGGGTGTGTCCAGCCCAGTGGGTGTGGGTGTGTCCTGCCCAGTGGGTGTGTCCTGCCCAGTGGGTGTGTCCTGCCCAGTGGGTGTGTCCTGTCTGGTGGGGGTGTCCTGCCCAGTGGGTGTGTCCAGCCCAGTGGGTGTGGGTGTGTCCAGCCCAGTGGGTGTGTCCATCCCAGTGGGTGTGTCCTGCCCAGTGGGTGTGTCCAGCCCAGTGGGTGTGTCCTGCCCGGTGGGTGTGTCCTGTCCGGTGGGTGTGTCCTGCCCAGTGGGTGTGTCCTGCCCGGTGGGTGTGTCCTGCCCAGTGGGTGTGTCCTGCCCGGTGGGTGTGTCCTGCCCGGTGGGTGTGTCCTGCTCATGGCTGTGGTCCTGCAGGGCTGGGGCAGCTTGTGCAGACCCAGGTTCTCCCGCCCAAGAAGCGGCAGGGTCACTGGTCTTGGGGCAGCCGCTCAGCACCACGGCCGGCTCAGGTGCTGCCCTTTGTGGATGAGGGAGTGTCCGGTGGGAGCGTCCGTGCTGGTGAGGGGCAGGGCAGGGACCACACTCCCCTCTGCTGTCCTTGAACCCCGTCCTCCCTCTGCTTCCTGGTACTGCTCGCCCACGCGGACCGGAGGGCAGGGGGCTTCTGGCTTCTACCTGCCATGCCCAGAGAGCCCTCTTCCAAAGCCCTCAGCCCCCAAGCACCCCCTCCCCTCCCCGCAGCTGGGGTCCCCTGCTTCGGTCCCTAACACAGTGGACAGCAAGGGCCCCGGAGGCCACGGGCAGAGTGGCTGCGGAGTCTTGCCGTAGTGAGAGGCGAGGCCCAGGCTTTGGGCGCCGAGGCTGAGAGTGAGGAGGTGGAGGCCAGTAGGAGAGGTGGCCTGGGGGCTGCAGGGCAGGGAGGCAGAGGGTGAGGAGGGACAGGGAACATGGGGGACCCCACTTCGGTGTCTGGGCCCCAAAGTGGAGCATGTGGCCAAACACCCCATGTTTAGACAGTGAGAGGAAGACTCAGCATCATCCTGCGCTGGAAAACCCAGCGCCTCCTGTGGTCTCCAGGCTGGGGCTGCGGTTGGCTCAGACTTCACCTGGGAGCTGCCGCCAACCACAGCAGCGGGGGCCCAGGAAGGAGGAGGCTCTGCAAAGAGATAAGGGCGCCCTGTGCCGGGCGCCCCAGCAGCCAGCCCCGCTGCGCTCTGCTCCGCTCCTGCGGTGAACGCCAAGATCAAGGGCAGGGACTACCGCCCTGCGCGTCCGGTGTCGCCCAGCCCGGCAGGTCTGAGGGGCTGGTCTTCGTCCTGTCTTCCCAGCTTCACGGAGCCCCCAGCTGCCGCTCCCACTTGCTTAGGGAGCTTTCCTAGGTCACAGAGCAAATTTACAAGCTGAGATGGGTTAGCAGAGCTCCCATCATTTTTATTTATTTTTAGAGGGGGGAAGGAGAGAGAGGGAGGGAGGGAGAGAGAGAGAGAGAGAGAGAGAGAGAGAGAGAGATTGGTTATCTCCTGTATGCCTTCTACAGGAGATCAACCTCCCCCCAACACCAGCAAATGTCTTGGTGTCCTGGCCAGGAATCAAGCCAGCAACCTTTCGGTGCATGGGACAGTGCAAACCATTGAGCCACACCAGCCAGGGCGTTTCTGTCATTGAAGACAGCCCGTCAGTCCTGTCTGTGCCCGGGAAGGTGTGGTGTCCAGCACTGAGTGGGGCATCGTGGGGAAAAGCTACAACCGTCAACTCGTTGGCATGTTTTCCTCAGGATGCCGGCGCCTCCTGGGGAGGGACACGGTTGCAGGGCCTCAGCCCGAGGTCTTGTTCTGAGGCCTCGTCCCAGCGGCCTCACTTGCAGCCATCCCCACGGTTCTCCTGCCCCGGCCCCAGGCTCCCCGGGGCCTGGCACAGCTGGGCGAGGTCCTCCCACTCACTGTGGAAATGTGGGGGTGTCTCTGACCTGAGCTGCTCCCCCCTGGCCGCAGCCAGCTCGCCGAGCGAGGGTGCGGGTGTTTGGGGCTACGTGAGGCCTTGCACTGGGATCCTTTGCCAGCTCCCCTGAGGCCCTTTCCTGATGAGTTCCTGACTCGCTCGGAAGTTGACTCCACTAAAATGAGCTGTGAGGTTTCTTCAACCTTTTGTGCTGTAAGTTTTTATAATTCTGGGTTTTCAGGATAAGGAAGTGCAGAAGGTGCAGACAGGGGTGGGAAGAGGTTTCTCCGCCTGCCCCATCCATGCAATTGGCAATCTATGCAAGAGAGCTCTGAGGAGAAGGATTCTGAGGCCATGTCCAAGCTCAGTGGTTGATTAGTTATGTCTAAGCTCAGTGGTCCAAGCTCGGTGGTTGGATTAGTTATGTCTGCCCTGGGAATGGAATGGGAATGGGGAATGCAAGCTCTCCTTGCTATCCAGAACAGCAGGCCTTCAGGGAGCTTAATGATTTCTTTGCCAAAGAGCTTCAGTCCCTTTCATTACTACCCCATTCAATTCTGCAGAAGCAACCACCACCACTCTCAGAAATGTGAGTTCTATCTTGCATACCAGCCTAACCAAACCATGTGCACATGGACATTGCGTGACTTTCACTCCTTTATTTCCAAGGACTCAGGGATTCTCTACTTCTTATCAGCTCAACAAAAGTGGCCCTTCCTTTGCCAACCGCTTTTCCTAAGTCATTTCCTGTAGACCTCCGGGAACCCTCCCCCCACTCCAGGGCCTCCCCTCCCATCCCCCCCTTCCTTCCAAAGAGGTTGCCTCTCCTCCAGCTGGTGTGGCTCAGTGGTTGAGCGTCAGCCTATGAACCAGGAGGTCATGGTTTGATTCCCGGTCAGGGCACATGTCTGGGTTGTAGGCTTGATCCCCACGAGGGGGCATTCCAATCAATGGTTCTCTCTCATCATTGATGTTTCTAGTCCTTTCTCTTTCTTCCTTCCTCTCTCTGAAATCAATAAAAAATATTAAAAAAAAAAAAAAAAAAAACCCACAACAAATACCCCGCCCCCACATACACGCTTCTCTCTTCTTTCAGAATAAGCCTTTTCCCCTAACCGGTGTGGCTCAGTGGATAGAGCGTCAGCCTGCGGACTGAAGGGTCCCAGGTTCGATTCCGGTCAAGGGCATGTACCTTGGTTGTGGGCACATCCCCAGCAGTGGGCTGATCGATGTTTCTCTCATCGATGTTTCTGACTCTCTATCCCTTTCCCTTCCTCTCTGTAAAAAAATAATTTAAAAAAATATATATATATATACTGACAGAATAAGCCTTTCACTTTCCTTCCTTTCTCTGAGCCCACTCCACAGGAGGCCCTCCTTATTCTGAACTCCCCCAATCCTGGTGCATAAAACCTGCCCATCTGCCTCTCCATTTAGCCAGTCATTCAGAGAAGGACTGAGAGGGAAGCCATCAGCTCTGCACACAGCCGGGCCGGAAGCAGGACCTCAGCCTCTTCAGGGGTCCAGTCCTCCGAGGGTTTCTTCCTGTGTCAGTGTCAGGCCGATAACTGCCCCCTTTCCCTTACTATGGAGGCGACTCCTCATTTGGGGTGGACAGGCTCCCGAAGGCCTGTGACTAGAACCATAGTTCAGCCGGGATCTTCCGTCATCGTCTGTATTGTATTTTACTCATTTAAAAACATTATTCTGAGAAGGGGCCCATCGGCTTACCGAGCTGCCAAGGGGTTTGTGGACCCAAACGGGCTGCATGCACGTTCCTGGGTCCCTGGCGTTCCGCTGTGCACGCTGCTGCTGCTGAGAATCGAGGTCACACTTTCCAGCGTGTTCTGACAAATGGTGTTAGGAAAACGGTGTTTGCAGCTGTGTCAGAGTCCTCAGAGGAGATCTCTCTCTCTCTCTCTCTTCCTTCTCTCTGCTCCTCGGGTGGCAGACAGAGTGGCTGGAGCGCTGGCCGCTGCCAGGGCCATGGGAATGGAAACCACGGATGACAGACAGTAGACAGGAGACGGTTCTCGGACAGCGGGGACCGGAGAAGGAAAGGAACCTCTGGTTAATGTAAGCTACTGTAACCCCGGCCTGCTACTCAGGCGGCAGCCCGGCTGAAGATGAACTGAAAACAGCATTGTTTATCTAAAGAGTTTCCAGAACTCATCTCTCATTCCAGAGAAAGAATCATTTCAACCCCAGACGGGGACTCTTGTAGCGCAGAGCCTCCTACCTGGCAGTCAAACAACAGTGAGCTGTGTGGGAACATGATTTATTCAGAGTTTCCGCTTTTCAGAGTATCGATTAATAAACTTGATAACTTTTGGAAACTCTCATTTCCAGACACTTTTGTCGTCTGCTTTGGTGTCCCGTGCAAGCATTGATGGGCAGCCTGGCTTAGTGCTCACTGACTCCTGATCTGTGACCGGCTCTTCTAAGAATGCACCTGAAGAATTAAAACAAACAAACAAACACACAAACACACAAACACGAACAGTAAAGGGTCTTCTGGCATGTCCATCTTACTATTGGTAGATTCAGAATACGCGCCTGATAGCCTAACCGTCAATAACGCACTTTTAAAGGATGCGGTGGTTCTGGGAAGGTCTAGAATAGCAGTGTCTGTCCTCAAACAGGTGATAATATAATTGGGCAAAATCCACGAAAAGGTGAGTAGTTATAACGCATGCTGTAAAGGGAGGCCGTCAGCAGTGACCAGGCGATTCGGAAGAGAAGCCAGTGCGGTGCTGGGGAGAAGGAGAGGGTTCTGATCAAAGCGGGGAGGGGAGACCACGAAGACGAGGGGACGGGGGTCCCACTGGCTGGAACAGAGCCGGCTCAGACGACGTCCCTGCGAGGCCCTCCTTCAGGCAGAAGGAGCCGGTCTCCCCGGGAGCTGTGTTCACAAAGCCCGTCTCCTGGGAGCTGTGTCTTCACGAAGCTCCGTGAGGCCCCGGCATCGCAGGCAGGTGCTGGGCACATGCGCCCCCTTAGGGCGGAGACCCCCTCATTTGTGTGATCCCCACGTGTACATGGGCTTCCAGAGTTCTACTGAACGGCTGTAATTTTTAATGAGTGTATATACTACTCGTTAAATGAGCCATCCCCACCTAATGTTTTCTTTAAAGTTACACAAAGAGCCCTAACCGGTTTGGCTCAGTGGATAGAGCGTCGGCCTGCAGACTGAAAGGTCTCAGGTCGATTCCGGTCAAGGGCATGTACCCTGGTTGTGGGCACATCCCCAGTGGGGGGTGTGCAGGAGGCAGCTGATCAATGATTCTCTCTCATAGATGTTTCTAACTCTCTATCCCTCTCCCTTCCTCTCTGTAAAAAAAAATCAATAAAATATATTAAAAAGATAAAATCACACAAACAAGTCATGTTCATGGTAGAATTATTTTAAAATACATAGGTCGAAATAAGCCAGTCGGGGAAAGATAAATACCACATGATCTCACTCATTTGTGGAATATAATGAACAACATAAACAACAAAAAACAGATCCAGAGACAGAGAAGAATCGAACAGACCGTCAAACGTCAGAGGGAAGGGAGGGAAGGAGGATGGAGGAGGGAGGGAGGAGATCAACCAAAGGACTTGTATGCCTGCAAACATAACCAATGGACATGGCCGATAGGGGGGATCTCATATGCTGGGGTGGGAGTGGCTGGGGAGAGGTCAACAGGGGAAAAAGGAGACATATATGATACTTTAAACAATAAATAATTTAAATAAAAAAATAAAATAAAAATAAAATAAGAAGACATAGGTCAACATGAAAAAGAGCCCACGCCAGGTTGGCTCAGTGGATAGAGCATCGTCCTGTGAACCAAAGGGTTTGGATCTGATTCTGGTCAAGGGCATGTACCTCGGTTGCATTCTCCTCCCCGGCCCGGGCCTGGTCAGGGTGTATGCAGGAGGCAACCAATCGATGTGTTTCTCTCACATCAATGTTGCTCTCTGACGTTCCCTCTCTCTTTCCCTCTCCCTAAAAATCAATGGAAAAATATCCTCGGGTAAGGATTAACAATAGCAAAAAAGAAAGAAAGAAAATTAAAATTCCTACTCCTAATTCTACCATCCAAGGACAAGACCCAAGTACTGTTCACATTTCCATTCCTCCTCACGTCACACACACAGGTTTTCCCTTTTTCAGTCTGGCCCTGGAACTCGGGTCTAATTTCTCCAGAATGGCTGCCCCGGTGTCTGTGGAACGTGGTGACTCAGTGTGAATTGCAGGTCCCCACTGGCACTGCCAGGAGCACGGCCCGAGGCTGTGGTGGGCGGCCGGCGGCTGCAGTCACCGAGTTGCGGAGTGATGACCTGCATCCCAGGTGCTTGATGGGTCTGAGAGGAGACAATGTGGGGAGCTGCCTCGGAGTCTGGGAGAACTCATCCCAGGGGTCAGGTTCCGCTGTGACTGCTATCCTTCAATGAGCTCTCGTCATTAAAATCACAGTCCTGCCGACACCGGTTTCACTCAGTGGATAGAGCGTCGGCCTGCGGACTGAAGGGCCCCAGGTTCGATTCCGGTCAAGGGCATGTACATTGGTTGCATGTACAAGGGCATGTACCAGTGGGGGGTGTGCAGGAGGCAGCTGGTTGATGTTTCTCTCTCATCGATGTTTCTAGCTCTATATCCCTCTCTTTTCCACTCTGTAAAAAAAAAAAAGAAAAAAGAAAAAAGAATCACAGTCCTGCACCACATCACACCCTTGCAGCCAGTAACAGACGCTACATCCAATGGTGGTCCCATCCTATCTAACAAAGAGGGAATATGCAAATTGACCATCACACCGTAACAAGATGGCTGCACCCACAGTGGAGACTGAGTTCCCCTAACGAGCTTTAATGAGTAATCAGCAGAGACCCGAGGCTGCGCCCCCTGCCCGGCGGGGCTTGATGGGGGACCTCAGGGCGCACCACCCACCCAGCAGGGCTTGACGGGGGTCCTCAGGCCAAGCATCCCACCCGGCGCCAGGCCGGAGTACCTGAGGCTGTGCCCCCCCCGCCTGGAGGGGCTTGACAGGGACCTCAAGGCGTGCCCCTTGCCCTGGCCTGGGCCAGGAAACCTCAGGCCATGCCTCCTGGCCGGGCCAGAGGACCTCAAGGCACGCTGCCCACCTCGGTGGGGCTTGATGGGGGTGGGGCCAGCTGGGTCTGAATCTAGTCCAATGGGGGGCCAGGTCTGGGTCTGATCTCGCACGATTTTGAGGTGCATGTGGGTGGGCAGGGACTTGACTCTGGTTCTTCTGATGCAATCCAGACTCTGAGAGGAGGAAGATTTTCATATACATTTTATTAATTTTTTTTCCTCTCTGACACTTTTATTATAAAGAAAGGGCACATAGTAATATTAAAATATTTTCTCTAATTAATTCCCGTTTAATGTGCGTAAATTTCGTGCACTGGGCCACTGGTAAGATTATCACGGAGCTGAAAATGTCCTCTTGCCCGCAAGCCGCCGTAATGAGGTTGTGCAACGTGTGTGTGGTGACACTGGTGCAAGCAAACCTACCGGCTGCCCATTGCATAAAAGAGCCGCCCATGCCAGTGTGCACATACGTGATCCTCGACCAGAGACGGCCAGGGCACTGGTGGGTGTGCTCCCTGTGCTATAATTGTCACCATTATTTTTATCTACATATTTTTGGAAAGTTTGCTGTAAACAGCGGGCTGTGCTATGCCCGCAGCCTCATGCCTCTCCTGGTCGCCACGCCTCCTGATTGCGCCATTTTCTCTGCTGCCTGATCTAATCTCGTGTTGTTTTATAGATGCAGGGCGGCCTGAGTGTGCAGCGTTTGTGCAGGCTGCAGTGTCCGTGCACAGCGACGCCCTCTCAGTCACTCACCACTCACGCACGACTCACCGAGCAGCTGCCAGTCCCACGGACGGAGCTAGTGTCCTGCACAGGCGTGCCGTGCTGTAGGCCTTCACCTGTGTGTTTATGGGTCTGGTGTTACAGTTCCTACAGCACTGCGCACGGTAACAGGTTGTGTGGGCTTGTAGCTGGGAACATAGGCTAAACCGGGTAGGGAATGTGTCTGGCTTTGTGCCTGGGAGGAAGGAGAAGACCCTGGCCCTCCACGCACCCACGTGCTTGCAGTACGCTTTAGACGGCAGCTCGGCCAGCTGGCCTCCATCCCGACAGAGGCCTCTCTCCACGGCGGGAGCTGTCTCCGGACTTTCCGCTCACAGGGGCGGGCCGATGCCGAAGGATGCAGTGAACTTGGCCTTGGGAAGAAGGCCCCTCAGGCTGGCGAGGAAGGTGGAGAGGGGTGAAACTCAATGTGACCCGGCTGCGACTCCTTCACCCACAGGCGTCTCCTCTGACGCTGAAACAAAATTAAAACCTACACAGATGCTCAGCTCCACACAGGGGGCGGTAATTGCGTAGAGTTTTTAGAAAAGTTTCTGACAATGCAGGGATTCATGTAACTTTCACCTGACTTCAGGGAGCATACCAATACCCCCAAACACACACACACACACACACACACACACACACACACAGCTCTCTCTCTCTCTCATACACACACACACTCTCAACTCACTCACCCACACACTTACACACGCTAACACTCATAGCTCACACACATTCACACACACACACACACAGACATGACACTCACAGCTCACACACACACAAAGACACAGCTCACACACACTCTCAACTCACTCACCCACACACTCACCCATCACTTATACATGAAGACACTCACAGCCCCACACACACACTCACACATACATGCAAGCATACACTTACCCCCTAAGGCTCCCGTGGGTCGGGCCCGTGGACACAGGTGGAGCTGACCCAGCCTGTCTCCAGCCTGAGAAGGGCCTGGTGTCAAGCCCTGGTCACACCAGGACAAGGGGGCCCGAGACCTGGTCTCCACCAAATGGCGTCCATCACGTCACAACCGCCAAAACACACGGCCCGGCTGTCTGTGTCCTGAAGCCAAACCCGTGGTCTCCCCGGTCTCCCCGGCCTCACCGCGCAGCGCTCGCCGAGGGTTATAGCGGCGGCGGCCGCGCTCAGAGAGAACACCTGCCCAGAGCGGAGGCGGCCACGGTGGCATCTTCCTGCCTCTCTGGGGACACCGGGCCCTTCAATCCCACGTCCCAAGGCCGGTTCCCACCCGTCCCGTCTGCAGAAGCTCGGCTGGCGGACAGTGGGCGTCGGGTTCCATTTCCTGCGGCTTCCTGCGCAGCTCGCCCTGAGGAGGGGCTGTGCACCGTCTCCGCCGAGTCAGACGTGAGACAAATCCTGACGCGGTGAGAGGCCAGAACACTCCGGCTGGGGGAGGGAGGGGGACCGGAGCCGTTCCTGGCTGACAAAGTGCAGACAAACCCCGTCAGCGGCTCTCTGAGCCCTGGAACCGGCCCCGGGAGCCGTGCTCGCTGCCTATTAAGGAGACGCTCCTGGGCCAGGAGGGCTGGTCCGGACGGAGGTGGGCAGCGCTGCCTTGGGCGGCCACGGGCTGGGTTTGTGGGCCCGGAGCCTGCCTCCCGGATGGCGCACGTTCTTACATTCATTAGCCCTGAGGGCTCTGTGCCGGGTTCAGGGCCCGCCCCCCCCCCCCCCCCATTTGGCTTTGGATGAGGACACGTCCCTGCCTGCCCACAGCCCCCCTATGGCGTGGCTCAGGAGGAGGAGGATGCAAACGGGGGGACAAAAGACTCCAGTAAGCTGGTGTGGCTCAGGGGTTGGGCGTTGACCTATGAACCGGGAGGTGAAGGTTCCATTCCCAGGTCACAGCACATGCTGGGTTGAGGGCTGGATCCCCAGTGTGGGGAGTGCAAGAGGCAGCTGATCAATGATTCTCTGCCATCATCACTGAGATAGAAAATCTCTGTCTCCCTCTTCCTTCCACTCTGAAACCAATAAAAATATATAGATATATAATTTATCTATAGCTAGAATATAAATATATATTATAAATATATAAATAAAAATATTATTATAAGAATATAAATAAACCAATAAAAATATATAGATATATAATTTATCTATATCTACAATATAAATATATATTATAAATATATATAAAAATATTATTATAAGAATATAAATAAACCAATAAAAATATATAGATATATAATTTATCTATATCTAGAATAATAATAATAATGAAAGCAGGATATGCTAATTAGACTGGACAACTGAATGACCCTCCGGACGTCCCCCTGGATGACCTGCCGGACGAAGCCGAGGCTGCGAGGGCCGAGCCCCTTGCACAAATCCTGTGCACCAGGCCTCTAGTGCACACATACGATTATTCGAAAAAGACTCGATAGTAAAGTGAGGATGGGCCCACGCGTGTGCTGTGTACCTCTGTCCGGGCTGTTAGGCAGGTCGCTTTCGTGGCCACAGTTGACTGTCTCTTTGGTGAGTCTGTGCTGTTGCTAATGCACAGAGAGGCAGGGGCACAATGAGAGACGCGTGTGGTCAACTCCTGGCGCCTGGCCTGTTGGCTGTGTGCTCCGCAGGACAATTGTTGCCTCTCTGAGGCTCAGATTCTCACCTGCAAATTCGGACTACACTGCAGGAGGTGGGCGGCCAATGGGACCCGGTGTGTGGATCGGGGTCTCGGCGGGGAGGCCTCCTGGGGTCAGCGTTAGCTCGGCACGCTCACCGAGGTCAGGTCCAGTCGTGCAGGCTCAGGAATCTAAAGCCCCTCTACCGCCCCTGAGGGCACCCACGTTTTCAGGACCCAATCACCACTAAGCTGGCTGCAGGTGCCGACCTGCGTGCCCTGCTGCGGATTCAGAGTGGGAAGTACGGTCACCAGGAGGGGTCACCGGGGAAGGTGTAGGTACCCTGGTAGCAGGTGCAGAGCAGAGCTTTGAGAGCTGTCACTAGCAGCCTCATCTGACCCAAAGTCCCACTTCCGGCAGCTTGTATCTCCTGGAGTGGAATGAATGCACGCCACAACCTACATGCATACATGCTTTAAATGCATACATGCATACTTATATCTTGATTTGTTGAAGAGAGAGAGATCATCAATGATGAGAGAGAATCATCCATCAGCTTCCTCCTGCCTGCCCCTCACTGGGGATCAGGCCCACAACCTGGGCCTGTGCCCTGACTGGGAGTCTAACCATGAACCACCTGGTTCACAGGTCGATGCTCAACCATTGAGCCACACCAGCCGGGCCATACATACATTTCCCTAAAACACAAGACGAGGCCCTGCCTAGGTCGTAGAGGTCCCTCAGAGGAAGAAAGAAGGAACATATCTGCAATAAAATCATATGGATTTCCATTTGCGAGGGTGGCAGGTGTACATAGACCCCCAGCGACGTGACTGACAGGACATGTTGAGTTGGCCACTCCAATATCCCAAGGAGCTTTGCCACACGGGGTGTGGTTTTCTGAAATGGGGAGTTCTTCCCTGGGAAACCCCGCATGTTCTAGCCCTGTGACTGAAGCCCTGGGGTTTGTGAACGGAGTGAAATGAGGTTCCAGGCTCCATCAGTTATTACCAGCCCGTCAGCAGCCGGGGCCCTCACACAGGCCTCTGCGCTGTCACCCATTGCCACCCACTCAGTGGCTTAGCACACACGGATTTATTCTCTTGCTGTTCTAGAAGCCGGGGTCCCAAACCAGGCTCCGTGCTGCAGCCACAGGATGACCAAGACTGTTCCTTCCGCGACGCGGGATGCGAGCCTGAGCCCGTGCCCTTTTGGCTCTGGGACCGCCTGCCTCAGGGCTCACCACTCCAGTGTGTTCTGTCGCCAGGGGGACCCGCCTCTCCGGGTCCCTCCCACAGGGGTGCTGTGATGACGTCAGGCCCACACAGGTAACCCAGGGAGATCCTTACCGTAACCACCTCTTCAAAGTCCCCTTTGCCCGCGGTAGCGTGCATGGGTGGTGGGGATTAGAACTCGGGACAAACATGGGGGCTAATTTGCTGCCGACCGGACTTTGATTCCAGCTCTGGCTGCAGCAGGTTTGCTTACTGCAGCCCAGGAGGACTTCGACCTTCAGTGAAGGGCAGCTTGTGGCTTCCACTCTGCCTTCTCCCACTTGGGAGCTCGGCTGCACCACACGCACATGTGCAGCCAGGTGGCAAGGCGCACACAGCCTCTGGATACTCTTGGCCAGCAAGAAACACTGACCAGAGGCTGCTGCCTCTCATTGCTCAGGGGGGATGAGTCTCTTATCCCCACTGGACTTGCTGTGTGGTGTGTGTGGGGGGCCCCAGGGAAGCGCAGAGCAGGAGCACAGGAATGCACAAACGGGGCCATTATGGGACCATTCTATCTAATAAAAGAGTAATATGCAAATTAACCATCACTCTGCCATATCCATAAACCATGACCATCAGCCAATCAGGTGTGGGTATGCAAATTAACCCAAGATGACTGTGGCCACAGAGAGAGCAGGAGGGAGGCTTGGGTTTCCCCAGCGATGGAGGAAACCAAGCTTTCAACATACCCTGGCTGGCCCTGGCCTCTGCTTAAGGCTACAAAGTTTCAATTGTAGAAGATAAATAAATTTCAGATACCAGGGCCTCCACTTGGGTTGCCAGGGTGTGTGGCCAGCCTGCAAACCACCCCAGGCCCCTTTCCCAGGCTGCCCCATGCCCCAAGGGAACTCCCACCCTGACCCAGGACACCCTTCAGGGCAAACCAGCTGGCCCCACCCGTGCACCAGGCCTCTATCCTATCTAATAAAAGAGTAATATGCAAATTGATCATCACTCCAACACACAAGATGGCTGCCTCCATGTGGTCAAAGATCCTGCCCCCCTGTGGACACAAGAAGGCCACCACAAGATGGCCAGCAGGTGAGTGCAGTTGGGAGGGGCCATGCCTGTAAGGGAGGGCAGTTGGGGGGGAACCAGATCTGCAGGGGAGGGCAGTTAGGGGCAATGGGGCTGGCAGAGGAGCAGTTAGGCACCAATCAGGCTGGCAGGGGAGTAGTTAGGGGGTGATCAGGCTGGCAGGCAGACACGGTTAGGGGCAATCAGGCAGGCAGGCAGGTGAGCAGTGGGAGCCAGCAGTCCTGGATTGTGAGAGGGATGTCCGACTGCCCATGTAGCCAGACCCAGGTGGGATAGGGCCTAAACGGGCAGTCGGACATCCCTCTAGGGGTTCCAGACTGGAGAGGGTGCAGGCTGGGCTGAGGGACACCCCTGCATGAATTTCGTGCACCGGGTCTCTAGTTTAATTTAATGAATGTGGTTGGCGCCCATGTTCCTCAGCCGTTTGTCAAGCAAAGTCCCAGTGGCAGAGTCACTGCCCACGTCCCTCCCTGTGGCTGGGGAGCTGCTAAGCTGGCCTGGTGGGGTCCTGCCTGTGTCCCACACCCTTCCCACAGCACTCTTTCCCACAAGGCCCTGATGCAGTCTTAGAACTCTTGCTCCTGAGCGTTTTAAGTGGCCCCTTGTCCAGTGTTAGTGCCGGCCAGGACAGCCCTCCTCACCCTGAGGCCTTGGCCTGCTGCACCCTCCTCCCCACGGCCACGTGCACCGGGCTCGGTGGCTGCACCGGGAGGCGCCCTCTCCCTCCGGCCCGGAGGCAGGCACCCGCCCCGCCCCGCCCCGGGGAGTGTGGACGTGGGCACCCCGGTGGGAATTTCCTTGTGGCTATTCCCAGGGGTGAGGCAGACCCAAAGTCAACAGGAGCTCTGAGCTGAAGACGCACAGTGTTCTCACAGGCTCGTGTGTTTACCCACCACCTGGAAAGAGCGATGATTGTCTCGGCTCGGAGGAGCGGCCAGCCCTCGGCAAGGAATCCCTGTCGGGCCAGGCAGCAGCCCGGGGTTCTGCTTGCTCCTCCCCGGGGCCCGCCTGGCCCAGAAAGAGCAGCAGGAATCTCTAATGAGTCCTTGCTTTGTTCCTGGGAAGGGCTCCAAGTCCAGTGAAACCCTCTCCATGGAGGAGGTGGCGGGCTCGCCAAGCCCTCCCCGCACCCAGCAGCCACCGGGGTGGCACAGTGGTCAGCTCCTGGGACAGAAGGTGTCACTGCAGACTCCTGAGGTGGGCGCGAGCATCCCCCTCCCTCCTCATCACCTCCCCTGCCTGCAAAAGGAGGCACAGGGACTTTCCAAAGACCGCGGAACCAGCAGGGGCAGTCTCCGATGCCAAGCCCTGAAGGATGGAAATAAAAATAAAAAGGAGAACAAGGAAAGGCGGCCGGGTAACTCCCGCCGGAAAAACTGAGGCTCGCCTGACAATGCGGATCTCGAACCGGGGCCGGAACTGGGGCAAGCGGCTGCGTGCCCAGCACAGGACATCTCGTAAACACAGCAAAAGGAAATCGCTGCGCGTTTTAAATGCTCTGGCTCTCTGCTGTCTCTCCTCCGAAACAACACACACAGCTCCCGTGAGGAGAGGACTGCAGAGATTTAACACAAACACATCATTCTGAAAAAAAACACACCAAAAAACAACAACTCACGTACGGTACTACATTCCACTCCCCGACTGGGACTTCCGGCCTTAGGGAGTTGGCTTGTGATAGGAGAGTGGAAGAACCCTGGCTGGTATAGCTCAGTGGATAGAGCGTCAGCCTGTGGACTGAAGGGTCCCGGGTTCGATTCCGGTCAAGGGCACATGCCAGGGTTGCAGGCTCGATCCCCAGTAGGGGGCATGCAGCAGGCAGCTGATCAATGGTTCTCTCTCATCATTGATGTTTCCATCTCTCTCTCCCTCTCCCTCTCTGAAATCAATAAAAAAAAAAAGTGGCTGAAGGACCATGGGTACACAGTATTTGGCTTGGATGCCTCCTGGGTGGAATTAGGCCCATGAGCTGCAGGAGAGCGGGGAGTGCACCCTCAGACAGGCCTCTGCTCCGCTGGGCACGGGGTCACAGGCTCTGCACACTAAGCGTGAGTCAGAGATGAGGCCGAAACCGGTTTGGCTCAGTGGATAGAGCGTCCGCTTGGGGACTGAAAGGTTCCGGGTTCGATTCCGGTCAAGGGCATGTACCTGGGTTGCGGGCACATCCCCAGTGGGGGGTGTGCAAGAGGCGGCTGATCGATGATTCTCTCTCATCGATGTTTCTAACTCTCTATCCCTCTCTGTAAAAAAAAAAAAAAAAATCAATAAAATATATATTTTTAAGAATAAACGTGTGTCAGAGATGAGTGTGTCCAGTGGGAGGCTGTGCCACCAGGCCTGACGCTCAGCGCTGGCGGAGCGAGGCCTGTAACCTTAACCACCGCGTGCTGGCCGATAGCCTTCGGCCCCGGGACATTTTTATATTCGAGTCACTAGCAGGGCTGCTCACGGCGCCTGCCCTGTGTTTTCAGCAGAAGGGACTCCACCTGCAGGCCGGGCCGCGGTGCGGTGTGGCCGTCCGTGTGGAGATGGCTCTGTCTGGGGAGCGGAGGTGCCGAGGTGGGAGGACTGAGCCACAGACGGTGAGTGACCCTGCGAGGCCCTCTCTGCACCGAGGCCGTGGGCACCCGTGATGCACCTTCTTCCTCGTCTGCGGGTTCCCGCTGCGGCCAGAGGCCTGGTGGGTGCGATGTGTGCCAGTTGCACGTGCCAACCGGAGGGCATTGCTCAATATGAAGCATCACGTTAAACATCTTCACCGACCCTTCAAGACATAACCTTGCTGTCTGTGTGTTTCTGCTTAAAGCTACCTTCTTTTTTTATATATGTTTTATTGATTTTTTTACAGAGAGGAAGGTAGAGAGCCAGAAACATCGATGAAAGAGAAACATCGACCAGCCGCCCCCTACACACCCCCCACCCGGGATGTGCCCGCAGCCAACATACATGCCCTTGACCGGAATCAAACCCGGGACCTTTCAGTCCACAGACCGACGCTCTACCTCTGAGCCAAACCGGTTTCGGCAAAAGCCACCTTCTTGAATAGGTATTGTTGATTCATTGACATGGAACGCCTGGCCAGCAGCACGTTAACTCGTGTCTGAACGCAGCTTTAGCCAACACACGTGTTTCCTTCTCGCTCTGAGGAACATGCACGGGCATCGCAGCATGGGGAAGGGACACGTGACTACCCGTGAGCGGAACCAGGAGGGCAGAGTGCCACCTGTTCCCAGCTGGGCCATGGGCAGGAGGCGACTCTGTGATGTCCCCAAAGGACCAGACAATGCTGCGAGCTTTGATCGGGGTTACAGTGAGATCTCAGCGATAGGTGAGTCTGTAAACACAGCATCTGTGAGCAAAGAGGTCAACTGTATGTAATCTAGATGTAACTTGTATGAAGTAAGATATTACATTTTTCTATTATTTTAACTAGCTGGGCACAGAATGCTAAGATAGAGTTTTATTTTTATAAAAAGATGTAGTAAGATTTCATTAAATTTTGCAAAAAGCAAATGAGAAAGTTTATCTTTAAATCATTTTGATTAAAATATTTATATTCGTTAATTATAATTTATAATCTGGCTTTTAATTTTAATAGGTAAACTTAAATTGTTGTGTTTTTTTTTTAATAACTTTAAAAACCATTTACTTTTTTACATTTTCTTTATGCTGTTATGAAAACATATTAAAATTTTGCTTTGGATTGAATTGCCTTCTTATTACTTACTTTTTATTTTTTATTTTATTTTTTAAAATATATTTTATTTATTTTTTACAGAGAGGAAGGGAGAAAGATAGAGAGCTAGAAACGTCGATGAGAGAGAAACATCGACCGGCTGCCTCCTGCACACCCCCTACTGGGGATGTGCCCGCAACCAAGGTACATGCCCTTGACCGGAACCAAACCTGGGACCTTTCAGTTCACAGACCGACGCTCTACCACTGAGCCAAACCGGCTTCGGCTTATTACTTACTTTTTAGATTACTCTTATGGAAAACAAATTATGTGGCCATCTTTATTACAATAACATAATTCACAATGTGGCTAAAATGAACACAAGAAAAATTAATTATGTGGCATAAATACTGTGATAATATGTGAATTGCTCATGGCTTTATTGTGTTACACATCTAGATACTGTCACCCCATCACCCAGACATGTCCTGCAATAATATTTATATAACTTAGATATTTTGTTGACTTGTGGTCACATACTAGTAAAAATCATAACGTCACACATATTTTAAACATTTGTTGTTAGAAAGATAAATTTATCAAGCTAGGAGGATGGGTGAATTGTTGTGTTTTTTTGTTTTTGTTTTTAAAAAATATATATTTTATTGATTTTTTTACAGAGAGGAAGAGAGAGGGATAGAGAGTTAGAAACATTGATGAGAGAGAATCATCGATCAGCTGCCTCTTGCACCTCCGCTCTGCCAGTGGGAATGTGCCTGCAACTAAGGTACATGCCCCTTGACTGGAATTGAACCCAGGACCTTTCACTCCACAGGCCGACGCTCTATCCACTGAGCCAAACATGTTTCAGCGATGGGTGAGTTTTATTTAACAGTTTATTGGTTTGACTTACAGCTTCTTACCATTTCGACATCTGGCCTGTGCCCTTGGCCTGGGCCCACGCACAGTGAGGTGGGCCTGTTACTGTGGAGACTGAGGGTGTTTGGGGTTTTGGAGTCTGTATCCAAGAGAAGCAGCAGACCAGCCTAGAGGTGTTCTGACATTCTGAACGGGTCTGGCCCCAAATCTCAGAACAAGAGATAGTGGCAGCCTCGAATCCAGCCGGGCACCCCCTACAACGGGGCTAACGGGCCCGCGGTTGGAGACGGCTGCCCTGCGGGCTGGCAGCTGGACGTGGAGCGGCCGAGAGGGCCTGGCGGGGAGAGGGGCCTCGGAAGCTGGTGGGGTCAGAGGGCCATCTGTTCTGATCAGAATGTGAGATCAAAGCACGTGGCCATCCTCTCTGGGGACACGCTGTGGACCCTCCAGGGGGGGGCATCCGGTCCCAGTGAGATGCGGGGAGGTCCCGGTGAGAGAACTGTGTGCCTGGAGTTAGCTCCCCGCTCTGAGCAGCCCGGACCAGGGCTCCGGGACGTGTTCACCAAAACCAAGACCGAGCGTGGGGCCGGCTGGCCGGTGCCATCGCCGCTGAGCATGGACGCTGGGCTGTGAATCGTCTGCGGAGACAGTCAGCAGGTGGAAGGCCTCAGGGCCCACAGACAGGGACCCCGATTCCGTGCCAGCTCTAGCCGCGCGACCTCGGATCATTTCTCTCGCCTCCACAGGCCTGCTTCCTCCTCCTGGAAGCAAAACCACGGTCCTGCTCGGGACGCCATGATTTCTCTTCCAGAGGGATTCCTTCTGTGTGTCTTGGACGCCAGCCGGTACCAGGATGACTTACTCCGTAAAGCAATTGTTCTTTTGTTTGCTGGCTGCAGGGGGAACCCGGTATTTTATGGTGTTAGGAGGCGGCCAGGCCGGCAGGTGCCCTTTGCCTCTGAGCCGGCCTCCTTGGCGCTGGCCCAGGCTCTGTCTGAGGTCATCCCCCCTGTGATGTGCTCACACACGCTCCCTCAGGGAAGTACCCACAGACAATGGGGCTCTTTGACAGCAGGAGTCCCTCCAACGGCCACAGGCCGCCCTCGAGGCCTATAATGGGGTTCAGTCTGTAACTTCCTTTTTTTTTTTTTTTAAAAAAAATATATATATTTTATTGATTTTATACAGAGAGGAAGGGAGAGAGATAGAGAGTTAGAAACATTGATGAGAGAGAGTCATTGATCAGCTGCCTCTTGCACACCCCCTCCTGGGGATGTGCCCGCAACCAAGGTACATGCCCTTGACCGGAATCGAACCCGCGACCCTTCAGTCCCCAAGCCGACGCTCTATCCATTGAGCCAAACCGGTTTCGGCTGTAACTTCCTTAAACCATGGCTTACAGCTACCCTGTTTCCCTGAAAATAAGACAGTGTCTTATATTAATTTTTTCTCCCAAAGTTGGGCTCGGTCTTATTTTTAGGGGATGTCTTATCTTTCCATGCTTCCCCGAAAATAAGACATTCTCTGAAAATAAGACCTACTTACAGGTTTCCTTCTGAGTGAAATATAAGGCATTCCCCCGAAAATAAGCCCCCCCCCCCCAGGCTAAACATGAGAGATTTGGTCCACTGATTCTGAAAGAAATGGAGTCACAAGAAATTCACCAGGAAATTCAGGAATTGGATTGTTATGATGATGTTCCAGAAGATGATGACATGATTGTCATTGAATAAATGAGTAAATTCTTAATACTGTAGGATTCACAGTTTGTCTGGTTTGTGTTGACAACTATCGTACTACCGTACTGTACACAGGTAATACATTTCCTTTATTTTCATTTAACAATAAATGTGTACCGTATTCTTCTTCATGGAAAAATAAGACATCCCCTGAAAATAAGACCTAGTGCATCTTTGGGAGCAAAAATTAATATAAGACACTGTCTTATTTTTGGGGAAACAGGGTAATACCTTATTCAAGAAATATTTCAACAGGGCATAATCGTACTTTCTGATGGCATGGCTGTGTACACAAGTTCCTGTAGAACGTCGGACAGTGTCTAACATATAATAAATTCCAACGAACTTCGGCAATGGAGTCTTGCTCCCCTGAGCTGATTGGCTTTATCTGTGAAGATGCCTGGGGAATTTTTCTTTATCACATAAGGTCACTCACTTAATGAGAGCCTATTTTGGTATTTCACATTCTGCATCCTGTTTTCTTGGAATAGAGTTTGTTCTGTTTTGGTGTATATTCAGCCCTTCCTTTCATGCAAATTAACTTGATAATATATGTAAATACATCTTCTGTCCCATATGTTGGGCTCTTTACTTCAGAGCCATCAGTTATATACATCTATTTAATGTTTTTTTCTCTCTTCCATATCTATTTCTTTCTCTTTCTCATTTATATTCACTGTGATTGTCTTGAGCCTTTCCTGTACATCAGTATCCAAATTCAGCAGCACCTATTCAGTTTCCTGATACTTATAATTTACTAGAGGCTCAGTGCATAAAATTCGTGCCTGGCAGGGGGTGTCCCTCAGCCCAGCCTGCACCTTCTCCAATATGGGTCCCCTAGAGAGATGTCCAACTGCCCGTTTAAGCCCAATCCCACTGGCAGTCGGACATCCCTCTCACAACCCAGGACTGCTGGCCCCCAACTGCTCACCTGCCTGCCTTCCTGATTGCCCCTAACCACTTCTGCCTGCCAGCCTGATCACCCCCTAACCACTGCCCTGCCAGCCTGATTGCCCCTAACTGCCTTCTCCCTGCCAGCCTGGTTACCCCTATCTTCCCTTTTCTGCCAGCCTGGTTACCCCTATCTTACCTTTTCTGCCAGCCTGGTCTCCCCAACTGCTCTCCCCTGCAGGCCTGGTCCCCCTCAACTGCCCTCCCCTGCTGACCCAGTCACCCCTAACTGCCCTCCCCTTCCAGCCTCATTGCCCCTAACTGCTCTCCCCTGCTGGTCTGGTCTCCTCCCTTCCCCCCAAGCTTCCTTCCCCTGCAGGCCTGGTCCCCCTCAACTGCCCTCCCCTGCTGACCCAGTCACCCCTAACTGCCCTCCCCTTCTAGCCTCATTGCCCCTAACTGCTCTCCCCTGCTAGTCTGGTCCCTCCCCACCTCCCCTGCAGACCTGGCTCCCCCCAAACTGTCCTCTCCTGCTGGCCATTTTGTGGCAGCCATCTTGTGTCCATATGGGAGCAGCCATCTTGTGTGTTGGAGTGACAGTCAATTTGCATATTACTCTTTTATTAGATAGGACTAGAGGCTGGTACAGGAAATGCATGCAAGGGATCAGCCCTTGCAGCCCTGGCCCTCACAGCCCTGGCTTCATCCAGAAGGTTTTCTGGATGGTTGTTCTGCTGTCCGGTCTAATTAACATATTAGTTCTTTATTATATAGGACTAGAGGCCGAGTGCACAAGATTCATGCATGGGGGGCGATCCCTTCAGTCCGGCCTGCACCCTCTCCAATCCAGGACCCCTCGGGGGTGTCTAACTGCTGGAACTGCTGGCTCCTAACTGCTCGTCTGCCTGCCAGCCTGATCATCACTAAGCACCTCTGCCTGCTGGCCTAATGTCCCTAACTGCTCTCTCCTGCCAGCCTCACTGCCCCTAACTGCCCTCCCGGCCAGCCTCACTGTCCCTAACTGCCCTCCCAGCCAGCCTCACTGCCCCTAACTGCCCTCCCAGCCAGCCTCACTGCCCCTAACTGCCCTCCTGGCATCCTGGTCACCCCCAACTGCCTCTGCCTCGGCCCCCGCCACTGTGACTTTGTCCGGAAGGACATCTGGAAGATGCCCAGTCTAATTAGCATATTACCCTTTTATTAGTATAAATAGTTTAATGTTGTCCTTTGTTTTATTAAATCTGAAATCTCCCTTTTCACTCATTTCTCTTGTATTACCATCTTGTCTGTGAGTCTGTGTTTCACTGGGTGCATGAAAAAAAAATTGGGGGGAATTCTCTTCTGTTGTGTGAGGTATGACTTCTTCTCACTTGGGTTGCTGGTCATTTGCATGCCCTGTTCCCCCTCGCCCCCCCCCCTTGTGGTATGGTTTTAGTGTTGTCATGCTTTTTCTTTTCGTTTTGCTAATGCTTAGGGAACTTCGCCCGTTGGCTTTATTTGTTCTGACAGAGTGTGGGTGACTTCTGGATTCTCTTCCTCATGTCATGAGATCACTGTTTTTCTCTCTCAGCTTCATTGTTGAGGTTGTGGGAAATGGGTGGGCAGTGGGCGGAGGGCTGGAGATTTGAACCTGCGCCCTGCTCTACCTGCTGTGATGCCAGAGATGTGTCAGGATCCAGTGCTGAGGGCTGGGGCGTGTACACTGCTCCCTGAGGCAGAACCTTAGGGTTGAATTGTTGCCCGCTTCAGGTTATTGCTTGGACATCTTCCCTTTGGTCAGATCAGCCTCATTGCTCACTCCCCCATGATACCCTTTCCCCCGTTGGCCACTCCTACCACTTTTCAGTCAGTGGAGGAAGTGGATGCAGACACTCACAGGCCTGGCTTCTCTCAGCTTTGTGGGTATCCGTGAGAATCGCAGGATGTGGCGGATCTCCACTGTAGCTTCCAGGGAAGTAGGTAACCAGTTACCAGCCTAGCCCTTGGAGGTTTCTCGGCCCCACCCAGGAATCTCATTTCTTTTCTTGGCTAATCGTTTTTGAAGTTTATTGTACTAGGAATGCCTCTTTCCTTATTTGATTGCTGTTGTGAATTTCTTTCAGTTATTAATACTTCTTTATTCTCTTGGCAATTTTTGAGGTATGGGTGAACCAAAACTCCATGAGAAAGTTTCCATCTGCCATCCAGAGCCCTTTACTTTTTTTTTTCTTTTGTTTTCTTTTTTACTATTGAGGTGACATTGGTTAATAAAATTATATAGGTTTCAGGTGTACAGTTCTATAATACAACATCTGTTACTGTGTATTCACCCCAAGTCAAGTCTCCTTCCATTTATATCCCCTATACCCTCTTCCACCTCCACTACCCACTTCCCCTCTGGGAATCACCATACTGTTGTCTGTCTGAGAGGGTTTTTTTTGTTTTTTAATAAAATTTTTATTGTTCATATTATTACAAATGTTCCTTCCCCCCCCCCCTCCATTGCTTTCCTCCACCAGGTTCCCACCCCACCCTCTGCCCTTTCCCCACCCCCCATTGTCCTCACCCATAGGTACACAGTTTATGTCTCTTCCCACATCCCCCTCTCCCCTTTCCCCCAAGAATCGTCAGTTCACTCCCCTTCCATACCTCTGATTCTATTATATTCAACAGTTAATATTGTTCATCAGATTTTTAAAAAAATTTCCTTGGTTTTTAGATTCACTTGTTGATAGTTAAGTATTTGTTGTTCATAATTTTTATCTTTATTTACTTTCTCTTCCGAAAGAACCCCCTTCAGCATTCATATAATTCTGGTTTGGTGCTGATGAACTCCTTTAGCTTTTTTTTTTTATTTATTAGTGAAGCTCTTTATCTGGCCTTCGATTCTGAGTGATAGCTTTGCTGGGTAGATTATCTTTGGCTGTAGGTTCTTACTATTCATCACCTTGAATATTTCTTGCCATTCCCGTCTGGCCTGCATGGTTTCTGTTGAGAAATCAGCTGACAATTGTATAGGTACTCCTTTATAGGTGACTACCTGCTTAGCTCTTGCTACTTTTAATATTCTCTCTTTGTCTTTTGCTCTTGGAATTTTAATTATGATTTGTCTTGGTGTGGTCCTCTTTGGATTCCTTTTGTTTGGAGTTCTGTGCGCTTCCTGGACTTGTAAGTCTAATTCTTTCACCAGGTGGGTGAAGTTTTCTGTCACTATTTCTTTCAGTATGTTTTTGATATCTTGCTCTCTCTCTTCTGGGACCCCCATAATTCTGATGTTGGTTCACTTGAAGTTATCCCAGAGGTTTCTTACATTATCTTCAATTTTCTAGATTCTCTTGCCTTCTAGCTTCTGCGGAGGAGTGTCTTCTGGCTCTTTATGTTCCAAATCTTTGACTTGATTCTTGCAATCTTCCATTCTGTTTTTAGGACTCTGTATAATATTTTTTATTTCAGACAATGTATTCTTTATTTCTTGTTGATCCCTTATCATTTCTTGTTGATTCCTTATTAATTCTAGTTGATCCCTTTTCATATCCTCATAGGTCTTATCGATCTTTTCTAGAAAATTCTTGAAAAACCTTATAAGTGTAGATTTGAACTCTATATCCAGTCGCTTTTTGTCCTCCATTTCTTTCTTTTGTGATCTATTTCGTCTCAGCATTTTCGCAGCTTCCTTGATGGGGTGGGCTTTCAGGGTGGAGCCTACAGCCTTGGCTTCCATCAGCCCCGCCCTATGCGGCTCCTGAGTCTCAGGGTCCTTTAGTACTCATTGTAAGCGCTTCTGAGAGAAAGGTGCCCTCAATTTTCGCCTGCTACCAAACAGTCTAGGCTCTCTCCCAATGAGCCTGGTATTGGGGTTCAGTTCAGTTGGAAGTGGAGTTGGAGGTGGCGTTCAGAGCAGTCTGGAGTCCCTGTCTCCTTCCCGCTGGGGCAATCCTGCGGCACAGCCGGCCGTCCCTTCTCTGCGCGCAATGTGCGCGCTTCTGGGACCTCCTTTCGCCACTGCCCCAGGGTTCCGCCTTACAGCCCAGCTCCCTCTGTTTGAGCCTGGGTCCCGGGGTCTGGCCTAGAACTGGGGTTTAGAGCAGTCAGAACTGGGGCCCCGCACAGTCGGAGCTTTTATCTCCTTCCTGCTAGGGAATGCCAGCCAGGCAGTCAGCCTCCCTCCTCTCTGGCTCCGTCCTCTCCACGCACCGTGTCTCTGTACCTTAGGCTTTTCCAGCTCCTCTGCTCTTCCTTCTGGTTTTCTCCTTGCTTCTCGTTGTAGAATTTCCAGTCAGTCTACTTTCCTGTAGTTCTGGGTAATGTCCATTTTATATTTTAGTTGTATTTTATTGAAATTGTTGTGTGCGGCTGCGGCTAGGTGTTTACCTGTGCAGCCATCTTGGATTCTCCTCCAGAGCCCTTTACTTTTTGTGTGTCACCTGAATACCCTACTACAATGGAAATTCCATGGGGCCAGAGTAGCTCTTACTCTAGGGCAGAAGTATCTCTGATTATCTCCCCACTACCCCATACTCACCAACAGAGACAGTGTACACACACACACACACACACACACACACACACACACACAATTCCATAAGGATAAAGATCTTGTTTGGTTTATCCGTGTGTCCCCAGATGCTAAAACAGTGCTTGGCATGGAGTTGGTGCTCAATAAATATGTAGGATGGATGGATGGATTATGGATGGATGAATGGATGGATGGATAGATGATGGATGATGGATGGGTGGATGGGTGGATGGGTGGATGGATGGATGGATTATGGATGGATGGATGGATGGATGGATAGATGATGGATGATGGATGGGTGGATGGATAGATGATGATGATGGATGGGTGGATGGGTGGATGGGTGGATGGGTAGATGGGTGGATGGGTGGATGGGTGGATGGGTGGATGGATGGGTTGATGGGTGGATGGATGGGTGGATGGGTGGGTATAAGGATAGATGGATGATGGATGGGTGGATGGGTGGACGGATGGACGGATGGGTGGGTATATGGATGAATGGGTGGATGGGTGGGTGGATGGATGAGTAGATGGATGGACGGATGGGTAGATAGAATCAGTCAGGAGGTTATCACCATAGTTTCATGCAGGGATAGTGTGAGCCTGAGCAATGGAGGAAGAAATGGAGGGGAAAGGGTAGATCTGAGACACAGTATGATAACTCAGTGGGCAAGGAGCCATGAATGAGAAGCAAAGTCTATCCCTTAAGGTAAATGGAAGACTAGGGTGTTAGTTGGATAAATGGGTGTTGGCATTAGGTTCTGAATTGAGAGAGGGAACACAAAAAGAGCAGAAGATACTGTGTTCACTTTGGACTCGCTGGGTTTGCTCTCACAGAGCTGCCTTAGACAGAGAGCTGGTGTTCAGGAAAGAACAGGACTGGACGGAGTCTGGGGTGCCATCAGCAAAGGCGGAGGTGGAGGCGATGATGTTAGATAAGAGAATGGGGCATAGGAGTGAACTCCTTATCTGCATTGAAGATGGGGGAGGGATCAGAAGAAAGAAAAACACACAAAAAAACCCCAAAACCAAAACACCCAAACACAAACCAATCCCTTTAAGCTCCAGGTCCCAGAAAACGTCTCTAGAAACAGAAGAGAAATGGTTATGCAGATACATTCACATGTGTGCCCAGTCTGACTTCCTCCACGCTCTGCCCTCTTCCCTGTTCTGCCCTACGTCCTTCACCCCCTCATCAAGTGTTTCCACCAAACTCAAAGAAAAGGCAGATTTACATAATCTCAAAAATGCGAAACCACTGCCTCAGCAGCGGGAATGGTTTGCATTCACTGACGCGCACACGGTATGAGTCATTGGAGGTTCTGAAATTCAGCAGGAACTCCGCGTCTTAACGCCCTGGTGGGTGGGGCGAGGGGGTGGATGCAGACAGGCACCAGCAGGAAGCGCTGAGTGTCAGACAGGGAAGATCCCGGAAGGTTTACCTTCAGCCGGGCGGCTCAGAGTCTGGAAACAATGATGTCAGCACAAGTCCTGGCAGGGAGACGGAGGGTTGGCTGGGAGCAGAGACCCAGGGCCGGGAACACGCCCCCTGACCCCCCAGCCTTCTCCGTCTCCTGCCTGCACCCCCTCTATCCTATAGCCTTAGACTCCATGTAGGGCTGGGATGATAATTTCAGCCTGAATCTCCGGGTCCCGCCTCTGTGAGCTGCACCCTGAGCCCTGTGAGCCGTGGGCATCGCAGCAGGAATGGAACGCTGGGGGCTGGGAAGGAAGTGGGGTTGTGTTGGGGCTTTAGTTACTGGGTTTCCACGTGCTGAGCTGAGTCGGAAGTCCTGCCCCCTCAGGCAGGTGGGAGCTTCTGTGATGTACTTTCACCCAGTCAGCTCCCCAGTCAACGAGCTGAGGGCTTCAGCAGAGGCTTTGTTGCCCGTGGTCACGAACACCGCATTATAATCATCTATATGAATAAAAGGGCATTATGCCAATCAGACCGGGAGGCCTCCTGGGAGACCCTCCGGACATCCTTCTGGACGAAGCCATGGTGGCAGGGCCGAGGCAGAGGCAGTAAGGAGGGACCAGGCCAGAGGGGAGGGCAGTTGGAGGTGATCAGGCCAGCGTGGGAGGGGGACAGTTGGGGGCAAGCAGGCTGGCAGTGGGGGGCAGTTGGCTGTGATCAGTTTGGCGGGGAGGGGCAGTTGGGGGTGAGCAGGCCGGCAGGCAGAGTGGCTGGGAGCCAGCAGTCCCAGATTGTGAGAGGGATTTCCGACTGCCCACAGGGGTTGGGCCTAAACCAGCAGTCGGATATCCCCGAGGGGTCCCAGATTGGAGAGGGTGCAGCTGGGCTGAGGGACACCCTCCCTCTTCCCCCACGCACGAATTTCATGCACTGGACCACTAGTTAATAACATAAGTGGCTAATTGTTGCTAAATTCTTCTCTAGGGAATCGCCTTGGCCAAATGGGTCCTGGGCTGCTGGTGACCGCCTCCTTGTCTTACGGTGGGTCAGGCTCTGTGGAATTTTTGTTCTGGAGCTCCCCGTGGGGTCAGGCTGAAGACGCCAGTCTCCGGTTAAGACTACATCCTTCCCCTCACATCCTTCCCCGGCCTCGCCCTTTCTCTTTCCAGCACTTCATACGGCATCGGCGGGCCCCGATCCCGTCTCCGGCTCTGCTGCTGGTGACAATGGGGCAGTGGACAGGCCTGTGTTCAAAGGCATCTGTGTGCTGTGTGATCTTGAGCAAGTCAATTAACCCCTCTGTGTCCTATTGTCCTCATCGGTTTCTGAAAGAACGTTACTAACCGAACCTTCATTCCTTCTCTCTCTATTTTTCTCATTGAGCTTTCACATTAGTCTGTGGGTTGGGGATATAGAGACCAAAAGGCATAGTTTGGCCCCAAGAGGTACATTGCTTCTCAAAGTGAAGGACTGGATTCTCTCACTGGAGGTTAGTGGAATCAGCCTCAGTGGATCTGACCTGCATTTTGAGAAAAGTAAAACAGAATATATATTTATATTTTATTGATTTTTAAAAATTTTTTACAGAGAGGAAGGGACAAAGATAGAGAGTTAGAAACGTCAATGAGAGAGAAACATCGACCAGCTGCCTCTTGCACACCCCCTACTGGGGATGTGCCCGCAACCAAGGAACATGCCCTTGACCGGAATCGAACCTAGGATCCTTCAGTCTGCAGGCTGACACTCTATCCACTGAGCCAAACCGGTTTCGGCAGTAAAACAGAATAAACGAAAGGAAGTTATTAGGGTGCAACAGACCTAATAAGAGCAAGGTCAAGGAAGCCTTTATGGGACTTCATTATTTTATCTGTACAACGTATCTATTTCCCCATAGGTAGCAGACAGTAGGCCTGAGGATATGCTGGATTATGATATTCCTTTGCTAGCCACCAGCTCTTGTCTGCAGGAATAGGAGGCGGCAGTGGTGGAGGGAGCATTTCATGTCAACGTTCCACTTGACGTTGTAGTTCTCTGAGATATGTAACGATGAGGAGCCGAGGCACACGCTCCTGTTAGCACACATCTGAGTGACTTTATCCAGAAAGAATCTGCCAGCCCCGAGAGGTGCTCCAGAGCATTTTCCCTTAAAGGGATAACGGATTGGTGAGTCATGTGTTCTACTCATAAAATTTCTCTCCTACACGTTTTTAAGCCACTCTATTGAGGAGTAACGCATGCAGAAAGCTGTTGGGATTTAATGCGTACACCTTCAGTTTAGAGCTAAGTATTCTTGAACACTTCCTTTCTTTCAGGATGTTATTCAGCAAATTAAGACACGGGGTAACATGGATATGCAAGTTAGACTCTGACTTGTTAAATGTGCGTATTTGTGCATGTATGTGCGGAGAGAAAGTGCTGCCCGTATGATGACAGTAAGTGTTATCTCGGGGGAGTGGGGTCCTTAGTGCTTTGATGTTCTCCTTGCTTTGCTTTTTAAGCTTTAAGCCATATATTATAGTTTTCTGCAACATTAAGAGAGAATTAAAGGATAATGAATGCTTTCTATATGCTAACCCTTTACATATCACCTCATTTAATCATTCCATGCCATAGGTATCACTATTCTCCTTATGTGGGGAAACTGAGGCTTTAAAAGATTAAGCAGACTGCCCAGTGTCACAGAGCTGGCATTGACCGTCCACCACTGCTGTCTCCTATTCCCGGAGACAAGAGCTGATGGCTAGCAAGGAAGCTTGCCTTTACTAACTTGTCCCCAAGTCCACTGACCCTGACTTATTGCCTTTCTCTTGATTGGATGTGTAGATGGATGGATGGATGGATGGATGATGGATAATGGATGGATGGATGGATGGATGAATGATGGATAGATGGATGAATGATGGATACATGGATGCATAATGGATTGATGGATGGATGGATGATGGATGGATGATGGATGGATGGATGGATAGATGAATCGATGAATGGATGATGGATAGGTGGATGGATGATGGATGATGGATGGATGGATGGATGAATGGATGATGGATGGATGGATGGATGGATGATGGATGGATGGATGGATGAATGGATGATGGATGGATGGATGGATGGATGATGGATGGATGGATGATGGATGGATGGATAATGGATGGATGGATGGATGGATAAATTGATGGATGGATGGATGGATGGGTTGATAAATGGTTTGGGTGCCACAAATAGTTCTTACTTGAACTATAACACTCTTTGGTGACTTACACTCATGTTGGGAAACATTTGACTCTGTAAATGAAAGAGTACAGAATTTCTAAATAAAGGAACACTATCAGTCTAATTATTCATACAATTATTTAAGCAATAACATAAGTATTTCATGAAATCAAGTTATTCTTTAAAATAATCTTCAACTGCTCATTATAGGAATTGAGGAAACATGAATTAATGATTTCATGTTTATAGTGCCAGGGAGCAAAGGGACGCTGTTTTCTTGGAGAGCACTGGCGGGCTCACAGGGAGCCACAGCTGGAGGACGTGAGCAATCATCTCTTTTACACCTCATTCTGCAAGGAGTAATGAAGCTGAATCGAGGAATGTGCTTGTGTAGTGGTTTTTTAATTACTAGAGGCCCGGTGCACAAAATTCGTGCACGGGGTGGAGGAGTGTCCCTCAGCCCAGCCTGCACCCTCTCCAATCTGGGACCCCCCGAGGGATGTCCGACTGCCCAATTAGACCCGATCCCTGTAGTGTTGATCGCCTCCAACTATCCTCCCTTGCAGACCTGGTCTTTCTCAACTGCCCTCCATTGCAGGCCTGGTCCCTCCCAACTGCCCTCCCTTGCTGGCCATCATATGTTGGCCATCTTGTGTCCACATGGGGCAGCCATCTTGTGTGTTGGAGTGATGGTCAATCTGCATATTGCTCTTTTATTAGATAGGATAGAGGCCTGGTGCATGGGTTGGGGCCCGCTGGTTTGCCCTGAAGGGTGTCCCGGATCAGGGTAAGGGTTCCCTTGAGATGTGGGGTGACCTGGGCGAGGGGCCTGTGGTGGTTTGCAGGTGGGCCATGCCCCTGGCGACCCAAGCAGAGGCCCTGGTATCTGGGATTTATTTACCTCCTACAGTTGAAGCTTTGTATCCTGGAGTGGAGCCAAGCCTCCTGCTCGCTCTGTGGCTGCTGCCATTTCTGTTTGGATTTGTTCACCTTGTATAATTGAAACTTTGTAGCCCTGAGTGGAGGCCTAGGCCAGCCAGGGTGGCTGGAAAACTTGTCTTCCTCCATTGCTGGGGGCAACTCTGGCCTGTTCTCTTCAGCTGCCACCATTTTTCTTGGGATTTATCTTCTATAATTGAAACTTTGTATCCTTGAGTGGAGGCCTACACTGGCCAGGGTGTGTGGAAAGCTTGGCTTCCTCTGTTGCCAGGGAAACCCAAGCCTCTCGACTGCTCTCTGTGGCCATAGCCATCTTGGTTGGGGTTAATTTGCATACTCACTCTGATGGGCTGGTGGGCGTGGCTGGCCGGCGTAGCAGAGTGATGGTTAATTTGCATATCACTCTTTTATTAGGTAGGATTACTCCATCTTTCACTACAGACAAACTTCCTTTCTTTCTAAGAGGCTCTTATCTAATTTATTAAGTGCTTCCGTAACTGTTTCATTGCCTTTTGATAATATTCACCTGGGCGCGGCTGTGCTGATGCAATGATTGGTGCCGGTAAACGGTGGCTGTAAGGAGCTCGGGACAGGCCCGCACCCAGTAAGCACTCAAGCAACTTAAATATCATGATTATTGCTTCCCAGAGGCAGGGGCTGGGAGTTGCACTGATCAACTCTTAGCTGATAATAACTGAACTAACCACGTTTTCCTTTGTCATCCGTATTTAGTATACTATGCAATGTTCACTCTGAAACAGCACGCTGGTTAGAATAAGATTTTTCTTGTTTTGCCTAAAGACACACACACACACATGCACACACACTCATAAATGTATATATGCATATATGTATACATATGTGTGAATATATGTATTGTGTACATAGACACATATATAGGAGATGGAGAGAGAAAGTATAAAACATCCAATCCATCAAGTCCTGATGACTCTACTTTCAAAATGCAACCAGAACCTGCCTCCTTCATACACTGCCGCCTCCCACGGCCCCACCTCCGCCCACCTGCCTCCCACACGCGCCCCTGCCTGCCTGTTCCCCCTCCGGCCTCACCTCGGCCTGTTCTCCAGCAGAGGTGGGTCCCCAGCTCCACCTCTGAGCGGCTCCCTCTAAAACAGGAGTCAGTTCATTCCCAAAGCGGCACTGAGCAGCTGTGTCCGGCCCTCCACCAGACAGAGCGGTGAGCAAGGCAGACGCAGTCTCTGGCCTTGGAGAGATCTGGTCGTGGGAGACAGGGAGTAACAAGAGCGTGTGTGCGTGTTTGTATGTGCGTGTGCGTTTGTATGTGCATGTGTGTGCGTGTGCGTGGTGTGTGTGTGTGTGTGTGTGTGTGTGTGTGTGTGTGTGGTGCTGAGTGCTGTGCAGGACAATCAGGGTCAGGGGGCGCGAGGAGCGAGGAGGTGACGTTACAGAGGGGATCAGGAAAGACCTCCCGCTCAGAGGGGCTGTGGGGGGAAGGAAGGTGGCAGGTGCTGTGGCTCTCACACTTTGAAGTCATTTATCTTTTTTTAAAAAAAGACATATTTTTATTGATTTTGGAGAGGAAGGCAGAGGGACAGAGAAATAGAAACATCAACGATGAGAGAGAATCCTTGATTGGCTGCCTCCTGCACCTGCCCCCCCCCCCTCCCCCCGACTGGAGATGGAGCCTGCAACCTGTACATGTGAGCCCCCGGTGCCCACTTGACCGGAATCAAACCCGGGACCCTTCAGTCCACAGGCCGGCGCTCTGTCCACTGAGCCACACGGGCCAGGGCTGAGCCATTTATCCCGGAGCTCTGCCCAGAGCTGATCTCTTTGGAGATGGCGGGATTGGAAGGTGTTGTGCATCTGGGCGTCAGGGGTCCTCGGACGGACTTCCTCCCGTGACCTGAGGATCCAGGTGGCGGCTGGCGGCACAGGAGACGGCACCTGGAGGGGACTCTCCCACCAGCACCGTGCTCAGGGCTCCGCGGGGATACCCCGGCAGAGCTGACGGCCAGGGATCCGGGTAGAATCTTGGAATAACACCCTCTGAGCTGTCCTCAGGAGACCAGACAGAGGAGGAGGGGCCCAGGGTCCCCAGCTCCACCTCTGAGCTCTGCCTCATGGACAGAAGGCTCCTCCCCCAGCCCCTCCCCATGTACCCAGCCTTCATAGATGAAGCATAAGTAAAGGAGCCAGGCCGGTGTGGCTCAGTGGTTGAGCATCGACCTATGAACCAGGAGGTCAGGGTTCGATTCCTGGTCAGGGCACAGGCCCGGGTTGTGGGTTCAATCCCCAGTGTGGGGCGTGCAGGAAGCAGCTGATCCATGATTCTTTCTCATCATTGGTGTTTCTCTTGCTCCCTCCCTCTGCCTTCCTCTCTGAGATCAATAAAAAAGAAAGCAAGTAAAGGAAACGTCATTTGATTTGGGGTCGGGCAGTCCTGAGAGAAGCTCTCACACCTGGAGGACATTGCACAGCCGGGGCGGGGGCCCAGGGGAGGAGGGGGGAGACTTCTTGCTCAGCAAAGCGTGTCCACGGTGGGCACTCCCCGCCTGTCTGTAGCTGGCTGCCTTCAGGCCTGGGGTCCTGGTTACGGCTCAGCCAATGACCAACGGCCACACTCAGCCAATGAGAAGCCGTTACCACCCTGACTTCCTCAAAACAGCCCCTCCCCACTTCCTCTTTCGCCTATAAATGCATGGCCCTCGGCCCTCGCCTCTGTTCCTCAGAGTGGCCCGGGGTCACCTGCTTGCAATCCCTCTGCTATTTCCAAATAAACCTGGTAAAAAACAACACCTGACTCTTTTATTTCTTATCCCTAATCCGTGTTTTCATTTAAGCACAGGGCCAGGCACATAATACACTTCAAAGCGATCCAAGCAAGGCCTCCTCTTCGGCGGGGCTGTGGACGGCGGGGAAGAGTGGACATAAATACGTATTAATAAACAGTGGAGTAAGTGAGGCTGAGAGCACGGAGGTCCCGTCTGATGTCGGAGGCCGTGGAGTCCGGTCAGGGACACAGGCTGGGGTTGTGGGCTCAGCCCTAGTGTGGTGGGGGGTGGGAGGCAGCCGACCAATGATTCTCTCTCATCGTTGATGTTTTTTTTTTCTCTCCCTCTCTCTCCTCTCTAAAATCAATCAATCAAAAATAAATTTATAAAAAAACAGGTGTGGCTGAAACCAGTTTGGCTCAGTGGATAGAGCGTTGGCCTGTGGACTGAAGGGTCCCAGGTTCGATTCTGGTCAGGGGCATGCACCTTGGTTGCAGGCACATCCCCAGTGGGGGTGTGCAGGAGGCAGCTGATCGATGTTTCTCTCTCATCGATGTTTCTAACTCTATCCTTCTCCCTTCCTCTCGGTAAAAAAAAAAGTAAAAAAAAAAAAAAAATATATATATATATATATATATAATTGATATATATTTTTAAAAGCAGGTGTGGTTTAAAAAAGTGAGGCTGTAACGTGGGTCTGTGCGCACACCCTCTGCACTGCCTTCGCAGGGGGCGTGCTCTCCCGGAAGCTCAGGGTCACGCCAAGGCGGTCGGTCCACAGGGAGAAGAAGGCAGCTCCTGGCCCCAGCCAGCACCTGTGAGCTCGGAGAGCTACTGCCCCAGTCGACCCTCAGATGAAAACTAACCCTGGCCAGCACCGTGACTGTGGCCTGAGGCAGAGGACTCCGCTGAGCCACACCGCCTCTCCGGTGAACTGGGACCATCCCGATGTGTGGTTTTAAGCTCTGCTGTCCGGGTGTCCGCACAGCGACAGGCTCACTGCTCTCCCGTGGCTGCAGCTCCTGGGAGGCAGGGGCGGTGCCTGCTCGCCTGTGAAGTCCTAGTGCCGGCACAGAGCTCCAGACCTTTCTGTGGCTTCCCTGAGCGGTCCCTCTGGCCCCCGACACACCCTCCACATGGCCTCAGAGAGATCGCTCCAAATGCTGAGCTAATTGTGTCACTCTCTGCGTCCAGCTCCTTGGTGACCCCCTATCACGTTTAATAAAAATCTCAACTATTTAGAAGCGAATCAAGGAACTTCATCACATGTCCCCAGGCTGCTCCCCCAGACTGCACCCCCCTAAACTGATCCCCCAAACTACCACCCCAGACTGCTCCCCCAGACTGCACCCCCCCTAAACTGCTCCCCCAAACTGCCACCCCAGACTGCTCCCCAAGACTGCTGTCTCAGGCTCTGCTCCCCACTGCTCACCTGCGCCTGCAGCCTGCTCCAGCCACACCCCTGCCCCCTCCCCCCTCCCCCTGCTCCCCCAGGGATCAGAGTGCCTGCCCATGGGGCGTCCCTGCCTGGGAGCCTTCTCCTTTGCCCAGTGAACTCCTACTTGCACATTAAGAACCAGGGCAAATGTCACCCTCCCCGAAGTCTCCCTCCCACTCCCCTAGCCCGAGGCAGCCACCGGGCCTCCACACGTGCTGGTGTACGGTGGACAGCAATGCTGTCATTCTGTGTAACCGGGGCTCCCCTCGGGTCTGTGAGTTCTCTGAAGTTGTCCGTGTCCCTCTCCCGTCCCTTTTTTAAACACTCCTCCTCGGGTCCTTCTCTCTTCCCTCCCTTTGCCTAGAAAACCCGGGTGGGTGCATGAGTAAGTGGACGGCCTTCGTAACAACGCCCAGGACTGAAGCAAGCGCTCACGGGCCAGGCCGGGGCTCAGCAGGCCGCGGGCGGACGCTGCGGACGCCTGGCCTGCAGGAGGGCGGTGCGCACACAGCAGAGATAGCATCTCGGTTGCTAACGCTGCCCCTCATCGTGAGGGACGGAGCACGGAGGCCGCGCTTCCTCTTTCCGCTGGGGCAGCGGCTGTTTGTGTCAGAGCATCAGGCTGACCTTTCCCGGGCTCTGTCCTCAAAGACCCGGATGGGAACAGCACGCTTCCCCGCTGGTCTCCAAACGGCCCTCTCGCCCTCCTCCAGCTGGTGGAGACCACCCACACCCAAGGCCGGCTACATCAACACCTCCGAGAACATGTCTGTGAGCGCCATGCAGCTTACATGTCCCTGGTGCTCGTCCTCACTGCCTCCGTCTGCCCAGGGGGAGCACGGATGCCAGCTGTCCATGTCCCCCGAGATGGGAACCCGGGAAGGGGGTGGACCTATGGCTGCTCCTCAACACTGCACCCGCTAAGCTTCACCACAAGAGCCGCCCTGCCGAAACCGGTTTGTCTCAGTGCATAGAGCGTCGGCCTGCGGACTGAAGGTCCCGGGTTCGATTCCGGTCAAGGGCACGTACCTTGGTTGCGGGCACATCCCCAGTGGGGGGTGTGCAGGAGGCAGCTGATTGATGATTCTCCCGCATCCTTGTTTCTGACTCTCTGTTCCTCTCTGTAAAAAGTCAATAAAATATATTAAAAAAAAAAAAAAAAAAGAGCCGCCCTATGTCACCAACAGGCCCTGCCCATGGGAGGGGGCAGCTACCTGGGGAAGGGGGTCTGTGCTGCCAATCCAAGAGCCAACACCTCAACCTGAGGACCGGGCTGAAATGGAAACCAAGTCTCCACCCCACACTTCAACACGCATGTGCAAGTTGGCTGAGTTCACGTTTAACATGAGAAGCAGGGTCAGCATGCTTTCCGTCCCTCTCGTACCAGCTCATGGCTGTTTCTGGACCGTGAAAACCGTAGGATATAGAAATAGCACAGGCTCGCCGAAACCAGTTTGGCTCAGTGGATAGAGCTTCGGCCTGTGGACTGAAAGGTTCCAGGTTCGATTCCGGTCAAGGGCATGTACCTTGGTTGAGAGCACATCCCTGGTAGGAGGTGTGCAGGAGGTGGCTGATCGATGTTTCTCTCTCATCGACATTTCTGACTCTATCCCTCTCTCTTCCTCTCTGTAAAAAAACAATAAAAATATGTTAAAGACAAACAAACAAACAGAGAAACCAGCACGGGCTCAGGGGATGGCCAGGCCACAGCTCCCAGGTCTCTGCGTGGGAGTCCGCCTTGCAGTCGGGCCGATCCAACGGTGCAGAGCCCGCTGTTTGAACAGCTGGAAAGTCTGTTTGAAACGCGATCATTGTCTCCGTGTCCACATGTAACTGGACCCTGTATGCCTGGAGTGTCTCATGCTTTGTTGCAGGAATATTTGCCATCAGATCAGCGTGTTTCCCTCCTCCCCTCTGCCCCCCAGTCTTACCCTCTGGATTCAGGAGAGAGAACATGCTGCTGGCTGCCCTTGCCTGGGTTGGAGACATTGATCATTCAACAAACCCCTGTCAAGGGCCTTCTCCACAGCAGGCCCAGCAGGTGCGGTGGGAAGGCGTGCCTCGCCGAGAAAGAAACAAGTGGACGCAGATTGCAGCCGTGTGTGCGGCAGGAGAGTGTTTGGAAAACAGGAGCCGCGTGGATGAACGTATTCACATCTATCATAACGGGAGCCCCAGCCCCATGCGCTGTGTCCGGGAAGGCCTTAGCTAGGACAGGGGAGGGGGATGTGGACTTTTTCCTCTCCATCGCAATCTGGAACCATCACATTGGCTATTTGCATTTTGCTCTGCCGGATTCTGTCCCTTATTTATTAGCAGGGGCAGAGGGAAGCAGACTGTGTGTGTGTAAAATAAATAAGGCTATCTTAAAAAAAAAAAAAAAAAAGTGATTTTAGCCCCAGCTGGTGTGGCTCAGTGGGTAGAGGGTCAGCCTGCAGACCGAAGGGTCCAGGTTTCCATTCTGGTCAAGGGCACATGCCTGGGTTGTGGGTCAATCCCCAGTAGGGGGCGTGCAGGAGGCAGCTGATCAATGCTTCTCTCTCATCATGGATGTTTCTCTCTCTCTCTCTCTCTCTCTCTCTCTCTCTCTCTCTCTCTCTCTTTCTCTCTTTCTCTCTCCTTCTCCCTTCCTCTCTGAAATCAACAAAATATATATTAAAAACTAGTGCTTTTAAAAGATTAAGGGACTAATCATGAATATTTATTAATATGTGGCTGGGCGGTGGGGTTGTTCACGGGAAGGCCACAGTTGCTCACATGATCCAGGGCAGACACAGGACCTGCCGCCTCCGGGAATGGGCTCTGAGAGCCACCAGCCAGCCGGGGAGCCCTGCCTCTCTCTCTCCTCGGCCTGCACCGGGCGGGGGCTGTGGCTTTCTGTTGTTCGGTCGGGCCTGTCCTCACTACCCTCTCTCGCTCGGACCTCCTCTGCGTGTAACCGGCTCCTCCTCCCCAGCGCTCACCTGCTGCCTGACCCAGGCTCACCACGTGGCCTTTCTGCCCAGCTCCTGTGACCAGGGCTCCTCGCGTTTCCATGCAGGTCCTCCCACGGCCTGTGGGTGATCCAGGCCCTGGTCCGCCTGGTCCGGTGAGCTGCGGGCCCGAGTGGGCCTGAGTCCCAGCGTTTCTTTCTTTCTTTCTTTCTTTCTTTCTTTCTTTCTTTCTTTCTTTCTTTCTTTCTTTCTTTCTTTCTTTCTTCTTCCTTCCTTCCTTCCTTCCTTCCTTCCTTCCTTCCTTCCTTCCTTCCTTTCTTTCTTTCTTTCTTTCTTTCTTTCTTTCTTTCTTTCTTTCTCTTTCTTTCTTTCCTTTCTTTCTTTCTTTCTTTCTTTAAGTGCAACGGTGCAGTTCTTTTTTAATATATACATTTTATTAATATATACATTTTATTAATTTTTTACAGAGAGGAAGGGAGAGTAATAGAGAGCTAGAAATGTCGATGTGAGAGAAACATCGACCAGCTGCCTCCTGCACACCCCCTACTGGGGATGTGCCCGCAACCAAGGTACATGCCCTTGACTGGAATCGAACTGGAACCTTCTAGTCCACAGGCTGACGCTCTATCCACTGAAGCCAAACCATTTCTGAAGGGAACTGGGCGGAGGTTCGCCTGGAGGGGCGGGTGGCTGGAGCAGGCATCCCTGTGTGGTTCTGTGGATGTGGGCACAGCCATCCTAATGGCATCAGATGTCGGAGTTTCAAACACAGGCTGCTCAGTAGGTCCCCAGGCCCTGCCCCCAGGAGACCACAGGCGGAGAAGGGGTCTCTGGGCCCTATAGCAGCTCATTCTAGAAGCTACTATTCGATGAGGACCTGCTGGGTGTGAGGCAGAGTCTCAGATCCATTAATTCGTGGATCGTTTTTGGTGTGAGATGCTAGGGTGTGAGAGCCTACTTTTAAAAAACGTTTATTTTTTTTGGAGTGCTCAGGGCACTAGTTAACAGGTTTTCATTAAGAACACGATGGCGCCGTAGCTGATTTGGCTCAATGAATAGAGTGTTGGCCTGCGGACGGAAGGGTCCCGAGTTCGATTCCAGTCAAGGGCGTGAACTTCAGTTGCAGGCTCCTCCCTGGGTCCGGGCCTGGGCAGAGCACGTGCAGGAGACAATGAATCGATGTGTTTCTCTCACGTAGACATTTCTCTCTGTCTTTCTCCCTCTCTCTAAAAATCAATGGGAAAATATACTTGGCTGAGGATTTTTTTTTAAAAAAGAACACTCTGGAGGCTGTGTTATGATGATGGCTATGAAGAGCTCAGAGCTGAGGCTGCTGCTGCTTTTTCCCGTTGCACTGCCCGGACCGGGATGCCCAGGGCACTGCTGACCGGAAGTGGCAGCAGCAGACTCTTTTACCTTGCTCCCCCTCCCAGGAGCCGGTGCTTAGCCCTTCACCGTGCAGACATATGTGTGCTGTCGGCTTCTTCATGGATGTCCTCCATCAGGCTGAGCAAGTTCTGTCTGTGCTTCGCTTCACAGTGATGGTTTTATTATTTTTTTTAACTTAAAAAAATATATTTTATTGATTTTTTTTTTTTTTTTTTACAGAGAGGAAGAGAGAAGGATAGAGAGAGAGAAACATCGATCAGCTGCCTCCTGCACACCCCCCACTGGGGATGTGCCCACATCCAAGGTACATGCCCTTGACCGGAATCGAACCGGGGACCTTTCAGTCCACAGGCTGATGCTCTACCCACTGAGCCAAACCGGTTTCGGCTCACAGCTATGGCTTTAAAAACCCCACTTTGAACGTGGGAAAGTGAAAGCCCTGAGGAGTGAGGCAGACGCTCCCCACAGCTGCAGTGACTGGAACAGAAGGTGGAGACGCAGTGGCCAGCTTCCATTCTGACCTCCCACTCCCCGAGTTCAGATCCCAGCCTCGCCCCTCACCTGCGGGGGTTACTCAGCGCTTTGTGCTTTCCCTTCCCAGCTGTAAAACGGGGGTAAGGAACAACAGTGTCGGTCTCAGCAGGCTGCTGGAGGATTGACATGGATAAATATTTATAATAGGCTTAGAACAGTGCCTGGATAATAAGTGTTTATAATTTTCTTTCTTATGTTCACTTACAATTCATGAAAGACAAGTAGATTCTGCTTCAGGAAGCAAGCCGACCAGGCCAGCTTCCAGAATGGGTTTTGCTCCATCCTTCGCCAATCGCTGCTGTTTTTGGTGGCACAGGTAGAGCTGGTGGAATCACCATCCAGCTCTCCCTCCGGCTCAGCCGGGGCAGCAATCCGTGTGCATGTGACGCCTGACGGGCTGCTGGCTGCTGGGCGCAGAGTGCTTCAGGCCGAGTGCACACTCGGGAAGCGGGGTTCTCCGTGCTGGGGCAGGCCGGTGAGGTCTGGGGGTGACTGGGAGTTCCCGGGCCTGGACGCTCCGTCTCTGTGTTCACTCCCTGCACCGATAGGCCCTCTGGTCGCTTAAACCACAACACCTGACACGGCGTTTGCATCTTCTAGAACAGCCCAGGGTAAACTCCAGGGCGTTCCCAGAGCAGGGCGGCTCCTCTTTCCTGCCACCAGGGAACTGACTTAGGGACAGGGACAGGGTCGGCTTTTCTGCTTAACAGCTACCCAGATCCTGAGCCAACCCCTGAATGTACACTGGGCCCTTTTTATCCAGCCCCTTGACGGGGCGAGAGAGGAATTAGCTCAATCCTTTCACCGAGTTAGAGTTAAAAAGACTGCACTGTGTCTGACTCCCAGGAATTCTCAGCTGGGAGGCCTCTTGGTTTCAGATGGAACGAGCCTTTTCCTGGCTGCGCAGCAGGTTGCTTTGCTCACGTCAACAGTGTCGTTGCCTACACAAGCAGGAAAGCAGATTGCTACCAGCAAAGTTAAGTTTTCCATTTCCATCCTGGCTCCTGGGAGTATCAAGCCGGATCCAGCCTTTAGGTTTTTTTAATCTCCAGAGCCTGGCAACTCTGTTTTCCCCTTTCACTAAGTGCTACAGTTTAGGACTGAAAAGAATTATGCAAAACACCAGAGCTTAAAGGGAGTGAGATCCCCCGTAGTATGGGCTGACACACCTTTATCCACCCCCACCCCCCTTTTTTTTTTTTTTGCTGATTGGGGTTGGGGAGGGAGGGGAGCGGGGTTCTTGAAAATGAGCTACAGGATCCCGAGCAAAGAGTCTCAGGCTTTCTTTGTCCCAGAACTACCTTTTTCAAAGAAATCACTTTGAGAAATAAGTGCAAAAATAGGCCAAGATCGCAGTTGCTGTGTGCATTAGTAACAGATGAACGTGCAAGGTAAAAAAGCCTGTTTATGCGCCAGCAACTGCACTGCAAAACCATCCACAGCTCCCAGCCCGACCAGTCCTCCAAAACATTAGTGTGATGCATCTAAAATGTGCAACTTTGCAGCGAGGAGCCCGCCCAGCCTCCTCTTTGATTTGCATGTTTGTGTACAAGCACACAAACCGTTTACACGGGATTTCAGCGCGTTTTAAATGCTAAAAAAAAAAAGGCCCCCACGATTTGCTTTGCTCAAAATGCACACTCAAAACTTTATTAAAAACGTTTTTCAAAAAAAAGAGTTGCATCAAGCTAGACCCCAGCAAGGCTTTAACCGAGCGGTGGAAAACGGATCGTATATCTTTAACCCGCAGAAGTTAAAAGGCTTTTTTTTTTCTTCTTGTTAGCTAACAATGGAAACTTTTTTTTTTTTTTTTTTAAGTGTTTCCCTCCCTCGGTCTTGCCAAGCAATAGAAAAAAAAAAAAAAAAAAAGAAAGAAAAACTTGTTCCGCTGAGTTCAACCCCAGACAGGCTCACAACTTCCTTCCTGCTTTCCTCCCCCAACCCCCGCCTCTCACCCTCCGCCCTCCTCCGCCGCACCCCCCCCCCCCCCCCAGTTTCTTTCTTTCTTTTTTTTTTAATCTCACGTTGAACAAACACCGAGGGAGCCGGGAGCGGACACAGACAGCGGGCTCTCTGCTCCGCCGGGAAGGGCGCCGGGCCGGGATCGCCGGCCGCCCCGCTTTTGTCCGCGCAGCCCGGGGAGGAGGTCCGGCCTGAGCTGCTGAACTTTCGGGCCATCTTGTGCACAGGACCCGGGAGCCTGAGGATTTGGGTGAGTTCGGCGGCTTTTCCATCGCTCCCGCTCCGGAGCCCCCTCCCCTCCCGGGGCGAAGGCGAGCGGGACGGGGGCCGCTGGAGAAGCGCCGAGCGGGGCAGGGAGGCCGGAAGGGGCGCACTGGGGCGGCCGGCGCGGCGCTGGGTGCGGGGGAAGCGGGGGAGCTGCCGGCGCTGCCCGGCTCGCCTGCCAGGCCGAGGGCCCCGCGCCTCCTCCCCGGCGCCCGGCGGCTCCGCGGGCCGCGGCGAGGCTGCCCTGCGGCGGGGGAGCCGTGCACTTGGCCGCGCTGCCCGGAGGGAGGGGGTTCGACCTCGGGCCCCCGGAGGTCTGCAGAGCGGACGTGGGGCGGGGTCCCTCCCGGCTGCAGCCACGCACGCCCCGGGGACCTCCGGGGGAGCTCGGGCCCCGGAGCCTCCGGGAGCTGCGTCCTCCCGCCCGGGGCGCGGGCGCGGCGGCCCCTCCGCGGGGGGCGGCGAGCGCGGGTTCCGGGACCGGGGACCCGCCGTCTCCGCTCCCGGACGCGCCCACACCCTCCGAACACACTAGCGGGCCACCCCCCAGGCCCGGCCGGGAAGGGGGACGGCCGGCTGCGGGGTCCTCCCGGACCGGAGCGCGGACGGCGGCGGCGGGAGGAGGCAGGGTCGGCGCGGGGCCGCTCGGGGTCGGTCCCGGGGGGCCGGGGAGGGTGGACGGGGAGGGCCCGAGGTCCAGGGGCGGGGAGGCCCCGTTCTGCCCGGGGTAACCTGTGTGCGCTCAGGCGGAAGCGGGCGCAGAGCGGGTGGATGGGTGGATGCGCCCTCGGACCCCGTTGGCTGCACTCCGTCCCCTGCCCATCCGCGGGCGCGGGGACGAGGCTCAGGGTTTGGGATTGGAGACCCCCTCCGAGCAATCACAAACCAGGGGAGGTGGGAGCGCCCTCGAAAAAGGCACCCCCACCCACCGGGGTGGCCCCGGACACCCCCTCCCGCCCCGCGCTGTCCCTGCGCGGTCCCGGTGCGCGGCCCAGGGGCACCCAATCCCCGACAGGTTGGGGTTCCGCGGTCCAGGGCGCCCCTCTCCGTCCCCTCCGCCTCCCCGCGGGTCCTGACTGCCCTCCTGTCTGTCTCTCCGCAGGCGCTGCCGTGTATGGAGCTCGGGGCCGGGGCCGAGCCCGCCGCCGCCTCGCCCCCCGCGCGCCGCCCAGGCCATGCCGCTCCGAGTGCGCGCCGGGCCGCCGGGCCTGCGGGGCTGAGCCGGGGGCCGCGGGCGGCGGCGCGGGCGGCGGGGCCGGGGCGGGAGCCGCGGGCGCGGGCCGCGGGACTATGGCCGTGTGCTGCTGCGCCCCCCACAGCCTGGCGACCATGAGCAGCGCCGACCAGGCGCGCAGCGGCGGCCCCCGGCCCGGCGGCAGCGACACGCCCCCGGGGGGCGCCCCCCTGAGCCCCGGCAGCGTGTTCAGCCCCGCGAGGGACGCCGCGTTCCTCTTTCCCCCGCCCGCGGCGGCGCCCGCGGAGCCGGGCAGCCCCCGGGGCTGGCGGAGCGGCCGGCGCCGGGCGAACTGCAGCGGCGGCGACGGCGGGAGCCCGGGCTGGGCGGGGGGGTCCCCGCGGCCCGGGAGCCCCCCGGCGCCGGCGGAGGCGCGGCGGAGGCTGCGCAACCTGCAGCGGGAGCTGCAGAACGTGCAGGTGACCCAGAAGGTGGGCCTGTTCGAGGCGCACATCCAGGCGCGCGGCTCCGCCGCCCTGGGCCGGGCGCGCTCGCCCTCCCCGCGCCCCCTCCGCAGCCTCAGCCAGCCCCCGGGGCGGCCGCCGGCGCCGGGCGAGGAGCGGAGGACCCGGTCCTGGGGCGGGCGGTGCTCGGAGGCCGCGGAGGAGACCCCCGAGGAGGAGACCCCCGAGGCCGGCCCCGCGGGGCGCGCACCGAGCCTCTCCGAGGACCAGGAGGGAGCGGCGCCGCCTCCCGGCCCGGCCGCCCCACCGTCGGACTCAGGGGCCCAGGGCCCAGCCCCGCCTGTGAGAAACGAGAAGGGGGTCCCGGCCTCCCCACCATCGGACTCAGGGGCTCCGGGCCCAGCCCCGCCTGTGAGAAACGAGAAGGGGGTCCCGGCCTCCCCACCATCAGACTCAGGGGCTCCGGGCCCAGCACCGTCGGTGAGAAACGAGAAGGGGGTCCCGGCCTCCCCACCATCAGACTCAGGGGCTCCGGGCCCAGCCCCGTCGGTGAGAAACGAGAAGGGGGTCCCGACCGCCCCACCATCAGACTCAGGGGCTCCGGGCCCAGCCCCGCCTGTGAGAAACGAGAAGGGGGTCCCGGCCTCCCCTCCATCGGACTCAGGGGCCCAGGGCCCAGCCCCGCCTGTGAGAAACGAGAAGGGGGTCCCGGCCTCCCCACCATCGGACTCAGGGGCCCAAGGCCCAGCCCCGCCTGTGAGAAACGAGAAGGGGGTCCCGGCCTCCCCACCATCGGACTCAGGGGCCCAGGGCCCAGCCCCGTCGGTGATAAATGAGAAGGGGGTCCCGGCCTCCCCACCATCGGACTCAGGGGCTCCGGGCCCAGCCCCGTCGGTGAGAAACGAGAAGGGGGTCCCAGCCTCCCCGTCGGACTCAGGGGCTCCGGGCCCAGCCCCGTCGGTGAGAAACGAGAAGGGGGTCCCGGCCTCCCCACCATCGGACTCAGGGGCCCAGGGCCCAGCCCCGCCTGTGAGAAACGAGAAGGGGGTCCCGGCCTCCCCACCATCGGACTCAGGGGCCCAGGGCCCAGCCCTGTCGGTGATAAATGAGAAGGGGGTCCCGGCCTCCCCACCATCGGACTCAGGGGCCCAGGGCCCAGCCCCGTCGGTGAGAAACGAGAAGGGGGTCCCGGCCTCCCCACCATCGGACTCAGGGGCCCAGGGCCCAGCCCCGTCGGTGATAAATGAGAAGGGGGTCCCGGCCTCCCCACCATCGGACTCAGGGGCTCCGGGCCCAGCCCCGCCTGTGAGAAACGAGAAGGGGGTCCCGGCCTCCCCACCATCGGACTCAGGGGCCCAGGGCCCAGCCCCGTCGGTGATAAATGAGAAGGGGGTCCCGGCCTCCCCACCATCGGACTCAGGGGCTCCGGGCCCAGCCCCGCCTGTGAGAAACGAGAAGGGGGTCCCGGCCTCCCCACCATCGGACTCAGGGGCCCAGGGCCCAGCCCCGCTTGTGAGAAACGAGAAGGGGGTCCCGGCCTCCCCGTCGGACTCAGGGGCCCAGGGCCCAGCCCCGTCGGTGAGAAACGAGAAGGGGGTCCCGGCCCGACCTCCCCACGATGGCGAACCCCCGGCAGCTGTGGAGATGGACACTCGGAGCTGCCCGGCTCCTGCACTCGGCTCCGTCGGAGCGGACTCCGCAACGGCGACGGAAGTGGCAGCGATGGCTCTGCCCACTGGGCAACACCTCCCTCAGGCCCCTGTGCTCCCGGGGCTGCTGGAGGGGCCCCAGGATGCGCAGCCCCCCGCACCCCCCGCCACCCCGGTGGAGGGGGGTGAGGGGCCGGCTCCGGGGGACAGTGAGACGAGCCCGGCCCCGGAGAGGGGCGTGCCCAGCGGCGGGGAGCCCCCCGGGACGGCGGGGGAAGGAGGTCCACCCGGTGGCCGGCCGGGCTCCGGGCACCCCGACGTGGGCGCCAGGCCGGAGGAGAGGACTGTGGACGCGCAAAGCGCAGGAGACCTGAGCTCGGCGGGCCCCGGGGTGACCCCGAGTGGGGAGCCCCCGCCGAACTCGGACGGAGCGGACGGAGGGTCCCCCCCGCTGGGCCTGCTCGCGGGCAGCTGCCTGGCACCGCCGGGCGCTCCGGCCAGCAGAGCCCCGGAGCCCTCGCCCCGCGGGGAAGCCGCGGCAGAGGGCGTGCAAGAGGCCCGGGGCCTCCCCGCGGCCGGGGCGGGCCTGCAGCCCGGGAGCCCCCGGGCCTGGCTGGCCCCCGGGGCGGAAGCCCGCCCGGCCTGGACGTGCGGCCCGGGGGCGCCGGCCCAGGGGACGTGGGGGAGCCCCCCGAAGGACAGAGCCGCCCGCCCCGGCCCCGAGCCGCTCTCCCCGGGGCGGGAGGCCCGCAGCCCTGGCAGCATCCCCGCCGTCGTCATCACGGACATGGGCGCCCCGGAGGAGGACGGCGCGCCGGAGGAGGCGCAGGGCGGCCCGCTGGGCATCCTGTCGCTGCGGAAGCTGTCCTCCTCCTCCGCCTCCTCCGCCGGCTTCTCCTCCTCCTACGAGGACTCCGAGGAGGACATCTCCAGCGACCCCGAGCGCGGCCTGGACCCCAGCGCCGCCGCCTTCCTGCACACCCTGGACCAGCAGAAGCCCCGCGTGGTGAGTCTCACCCTGAGGTGGTTCTAGAGCTTGAGTTGCTTGCATGCCTCCCGCCGTGTTCTGACTTCCTCCTGAGTCGGGGGGACTGGCCGGGCCCTGGGGCAGTCACAAGGCTGTGTTCTCTCCGGTGTCTGCTGGGCCGGGGCTGGCGCACTGACCGTGCATTTTGTCGCTGTCTCCACGCACATCTTAAGAAACACGGATTTTATGTGGGTCAGTGGTACTCGTGAATGTGACTCCCCGGGGAGAGGGACAGAGCTGCTCAGGGTGGCCACTGTCTGATCAGGTGAGCCGCTCACGGCTGCGGTTCTTTCAGGCCACGGAGAGCGGACAGGGACGCACAGAAGGGACTTGGCCTCTGTGCTGAGAGGCAGGAGAGTGAGGTGTGTGTGTGTGTGTGTGAGACTCTGTGACAGGCCTGGGTCTGTGGGGTGAGAGCCGTGAGGTCAGGACATTGCAGTGTCCGCGGGACTAGTGTGGCTAAGACACCGCTCTGACGTGTCCGTTAAAATAAAACTGTGCTCTGCATGTCTCTAACCACTGAACGTTAGTCACCCCCCGATGGGTGTGCTTGCTGACGGGCTGCGGGCCCTGTGCGGCCGGGGAGGGGTGTGTGTGTGCTCCTGTCGGGGGTAGCCTTCCGGTTTCACCGTGGACATCCAGCCCCCGGGGTCGTGCCTCTGTGACGTAGCCATGGCAACCGAGAACTCTCCGTTCCTACTCCACATCCCTGTCAGCGGCGTGTGGGTGGACCCCAAACCGTGCTTGCCCCTCACTCCCACTCCCGGAATCGCATCTGGATTTCTCTTCGGGATCCGCGTTCTGCTGAGGATCGGGAGGCGACAGGTGGCCCCAGGCGGCCTGGCATTCCGGGGTCAGGGACCGGGTCAGGCCTGGCACACTGAGGAGGGTGCCCCCGGGGAGGGAGGCGGGGCAGGACGGTGCTGCCCGCGGGAGGTGGCCGTTCTGCGCCTTGTGCCCACAGTCGCCGGCCAGAGACGTGGCCCTCGGTCACACCCCCCCCCCCCCCCCCCCCGCGTGTTACACCGCCAGGCAGGGCCGGTCGCCCGGTGCTGTAACTGGTTCTCCGACTTTCCATTCGCCCTCCTAGCGATCCACCTCCTGTTGGCTGGTTCTCTGGACGTTAGCGCCGCTCCCGTTTGACAAGGGCGCTGGCTGACCCCGGAGGGGAGGGGGGGGAGAAGGGCGGGGTTAGAGTAGCTGCCAGGCCCGAGGGTAGCCGTGCAGCCTGCTCTGTCCACCCCCTTTCCCCCCAAACAGGTGCCCAGACACCCACACAGCAGGCCGGAGGAGCCCTGCTGCCCTGCTCGCTGACCCCCACGGGCTGATGGAGAGTGTGTGTTGGGGGGATAACCGACTGGAAATGCCGGGGTCCCAGGGACAGCAGAGCTTCAGGCCCAGAGTTTGCAGGAGGAGCGGTTTCCTGCTTCTTGTGCGGATGGCGGTGTGGCGCCGTCCTGACACCGTGACACCTGCCCGTTGGCTCACACCCTCACTGTCGGCACTGCCGTCCTGTCCTCAGCAGCCAGACATCTGGACGGGCTGGGCTTGCCGTGTGTCACAGATAAACCCTGGCCGCTCTGCTGAGGCGCTGGCACCAGCCCCTCCGCTTTGCTGCTGTTCTCATCCTGCACTGAGTGCTCAGCCTCACACGTGCTCACGCTCACACTCACACACACACGCACCCTCACAGGTGCTCACACACACTTTCACACCGGCACGCACTCAAACACCCTCAGCCCTCACACACACCCACACACCCTCACCCTCGCACATGCTCTCTCACACACACACACACACACACACACACACACACACACACACTCATCCACACAGGTTTGAAACTGGGGTTTGCGCGGCTCTGCCCTCCGCTGGGAGCCAGGCCGGAATGACAGGCTGTGCGGGCGGAGGGGCCCCCAGAAGCCTGCAGCTGGCTGAGCTGGGGCTCCCTGTCTGGTCTATGGGAGTCCCGGGGCGGGCGGGAGTGCAGAGGACCGTCCTGAGTTACAGCACAGGGAAAAGCAGGGCCTGTAGAAACAAACGCCCTGGAGACGACTTCTCCATTTAGATGATGCAAATCAGCCAGGGCCTTGTTCCTGGAAGGGAATGCGGTGAGAAGGGCCCTCTCCTTGTTCCCCCTCTCCCCGTGGGAAGGAGCTGGAGGGCCCGGGACACACACTGCCCGTTAGGCCTTTTTCCGTCTCCCGGTGAGCCTGGCGGCCTCCGTTCCCGGAACAGACCGGCCGAGTTTCTCACCTGATGTCTGTTTATGAAAGATCCGCCTTGAAGTTTGTTCGCAGGAAGTTGTATTACGTGCCTGTGCTCAGGGGCTTAGATTCGGCATTTATTCCGCCCTGGGGTCTGACCAGAAGCGAGTTTCTCTGAGCAAGGCAGGTGTTCTCTCTTTTGTTCTTTAAAATAACGCAGAACTAACCAGCAGTTCTTCACTTTCCTCTGTGTTTCCACTCAGTCGCATCTGAGCCATTGAAACACCAGGCTTAACGTACTGTATTAAAATATGTATGCATATCACTTTTAAAAAGTCGATTTTATTGATTTGCTCCAGTATTGTACTATTAAGTATGGGTACCAAAAAACAACAACAACAACAACAACAAAAAACGAAACACACATACAGTCATGCCCTAACCAGTTTGGTTCAGTGTTTAGAGCGTCGGCCTGTGGACTTAAGGGGTCCCAGGTTCGATTCCGGTCAAGGGCATGCACCTTGGTTGTGGGCACATCCCCAGTGGGGGGTGTGCAGGAGGCAGCTGGTCGATGTTTCCCTCTCATCGATGTTTCTAACTCTCCCCCTCCCTTCCTCTCTGTAAAAAAATCAATAAACAATATTAAAACACACACACACACACACACACACACACACACGCACAGTGCTGGCTGGCTGCCTGGGGGAGGGCAGAGGTTATATGAAGAAGTACAGTACAACATGTTTTGGCTTCATGTGCTTTTACTACTTGTTAAGGGCGATTGGAGTTTTGTTTCCTTTGCTGTTTTTGGTATTAACTAGTTTTATTGTGTTGCCCAGTTACAGTTGACATACAGTGTTTTTAGGGGTGCAGCCTGGCGTAGACATTTGTATAACTTGGGACGTGATCACCCCAATAATCTAGTTCCCGTCGCTGTTGTCTTGTTTGTGAAAAACTGTACCAAAAAAATCAATGTATAAGGGTTCTCTGTGGTTTTGAAAGTATAAAACTTTTATTTGTGGGCAAACCAAATTAACATTTAAAGGCCTTAGAGGATTACTTGGGGGGAAAAGAAAGAATGTCGTGGTAAGTACTTTTAAGAAGGAAATTCCTTTCTGGATGAGAATGCCAAAGGCCCGGCTTGGCGGGGAGGGGCCCGGAGTGGGGTTGAATGTGCAGGCTTCTCAGACGGGCCTCCTCCTCCTGCGGGGATAGGATGGATAGGGTCTTCCCCATGGCCTCGCACCGCTCAGGTCTGGGCGGGCCTGGGTCCTTCACGGGAGGCGATGGGTGCTGCTCCGATCCGTTTGGGGACAAAGAGACCCAGACTCGGCGAGACACAGGCTCCCAGGACACGTACCCGTGGGCGCCTCTCTCGGCTGGGTTCCTGCTCTTACAAGGTGTCTGCTGCCCGGGTGACGTCACGGGGTCTGTCTCCTTCTGAGTGCCTGTGACTACATAATTCCAGACGTCTGACTTCAAACGGGGTGCAGGGGGCACCTCAGGGTGTCGGGGAGTGGGACAGGATTCCCTCGGTGTAGACCTCGGGCACAGAGGCCACACACCGGGCACTTTTCATTTTGTGCTTTCACTGAAGACCCATTAATGGGTCTGTCTGTCATCTCTCTCTTCGCCGGAAGACTGGTTCTTTGTAATTTCGTGTTGGAAAAAAAAAAAAGCATCAAAACAAGTCGTCAGCAGGATCCCAGGATCCTCATTAGTACTCAGGCTGGCATCAGGAGCGGGCCTGGGAGGATGCCAGGACACAGACCGAGAAGTTGAAAAGCTGGTAGCTGAGGGCTGTGGCTCCTCGGAGGTTTCTGTTTGGAAGGCGAGGCTTTGCCTGCAGACAGCCAGCACGTCACTCCCAGCGTTTTGCTTTTTCACAAACATGAAAGCAGTTCAGCCAGCTGAAAATTCTTTCAAGTAAAGGTGGAGGGTACAGAGAAAGAGAGAGGCCGGTGTGTAGGCATTGCAAAAGCACAGCTCCGGGCTCGTCTCCTCTTTAGGTTCTGTAAGAAAAGCACATGAAGCCGAAACCAGTTTGGCTCAGTGGATAGAGCATCGGCCTGCGGACCTCAAGATCAAGAGTCCCAGGTTCGATTCCGGTCAAGGGCATGTACCCTGGTTGTGGGCACATCCCCAGTGGGGGGTGTGCAGGGGCAACTGATCGATGTTCCTCTCTCATCGGTGTTTCTAACTTTGTATCCCTCTCCCTTCCTCTCTGTAAAAAACCAATAAAATATATTTAAAGAAAAAAGAATTAAAAAGAATTTAAAAAAAGAAAAAAAAAGAAAAGCACATGAAGCCAGTCTGTCGCTGCTTAGGAAAAAGGCATCTCAGGGTAAAAGAAATCACTTTCAGGACGGCTGTTCCTAAGCACTGGATTGCGGTGGAGTCATGTTTGTGATTTTGTTGGCACACACCTGTTACCTGCAGCTACTGATAAGATTAGATTGTTTATATTCCTAGGAGCACGGATAAGCCTTGTTTAGGCTTATTTTTATTTGGTCAGGTTTGGTTTTGTTATCTAAAGATGGAATTTAAAAATATTTACTAAAGAAAAAATTTTTAAATATATTTTTTTATTGATTTTTTTTTTTTTTTTTTTTTTTTACAGAGAGGAAGGGAGAAGGATAGAGAGTTAGAATCATTGATCAACTGCCTCTTGCACACCCCTACTGGGGATGTGCCCGCAACCAAGGTACATGCCCTTGACCGGAATCGAACCTGGGACCTTTTTAGTCCGCAGGCTGAATGACGCTCTATCCACTGAGCCAAACCGGTCACGGCTAAGGACCCACATTTGCATTCTCCTTTTCACTTACAAAACTTCACTAGTGGGTAAACTCCTTACTCACCTTGGGAGAAATACCTTGGCTTTAAAAGCAGTCCGTTTTTGCCGGGTCCGGTTTGGCTCAATGGATAGAGCGTCGGCTTAGGGACTGAAAGGTCCCGGGTTCGATTCCGGTCAAAGGCATGTACCCTGGTTGCGGGCATATCCCCAGTAGGGGGTGTGCAAGAGGCAGCTGATCGATGACTCTCTCTCATCGATGTTTCTGACTCTCTATCTCTCTCCCTTCCTCTCTGTACAAAATCAATAAAATATATTTAAAAAAAAATAAAAAAAAATAAAAGCAGTCCGTTTTTAAAAAGCATTGTTATAGGGATGGGTGAGTGAAGGAAGCAATAGGTGGGAGGCAGTATCTCATTGTCTGTCCATCAAAGAAATGCTAAACCATCAGGAAGATGAAGAATAAAGAAAGGGGGACAAGAACAGTGACCCGGACCCTGAGGAGTCAGGGTGACAGACTGGGGTTTAAGAGACTTGACGTGAAACTCAGTCTGCAAACCCTCGGGAACCATGGGGAGAGTGGGCGTGACCTCCCGGGATCAGAGGTCAGTGAGGCAGTGTGCATTTAAGTACCTGGCAGGCACCTGGCACATACAGAGGCTGCAGAGACGCTGTTGGAGGTGGAGCGGGGAGTCTGGAGTGCTGGCGAGGCGTGTCTGGCGGAGATGCTCTGCAAGGGTTTCAGTCCGGCTCCTGCCGCACAGCCCTGGGGAGTGGTTCTGCTAAGACGCCTGGATGAAATTAAATTCCTCAGAGGCTGGTCCGCACAGGCCAGGGTGGGACTGCACAGTCCCGTGAGTGTCTCCACAGAGTGCTGAGCACGAGGCTGGCTTACCTTCCAGAAGTCGGGGCTGTTTCCTGGTGTCATTTCTGTCTGCCCAGTTGCTGGGTTGGGACATTTTAAGGCTGGAAATGAGAGAGACACAGGGGCTGCAGCGTAAGTGCACCCTGCACAGGCCTCGAAGACCAAGATCAACAAGGACTCCTTTCCGCAGTTTTTACAGGGAAGACCATTCCCATGTTTCCTACTCGGAGGCAGGGCCTTCCGAGCTTTCTCTGATGGGAAATGACTTGTAATCACCATCATCATCATCACCATCACCACCATCACCATATCATCACCATCGTCACCACCATCACCACCACCACCATCACCACCACCATCACCACCATCAGCATCACCATCACCACCACCACCACCATTACCACCATCACCATCACCACCATCACCATCACCACCACCACCATTACCACCATCACCATCACCATCATCACCATCACCATCATCATAATTATCACCATCACCATCACCATAATTATCACCATCACCATCATCGTCGTCATCACCACTGTCATCATCATCACCACCATCAACATCACCATCACCACCATCACCATCACCACTATCACCATCACCATCATCACCATCACTATCACCATCACCATCAGGTCTATCACCATCACCATTATCACCACCACCACCATCATCATCATCACCATCACCGTCATCACCATCACCATCATCACCATCACTATCATTATCACCATCATCATCACCATTGTCGTCATCATCACCACCGTCGTCATTACCACCATCATCACCACCACCACCATCACCATCATCATCACCATCATCATCACCATCATCATCATCATTTTGCTGGTAAGCAACATGCAGGCTGTAGATCAACTTGTCTGGCATGTTGTTCAGCAGTTTCATTAAGAAGTCATTATTGCCCTGGCTGGTGTGACTCAGTGGATAGAGCCTCAGCTTGTGGACTGAAGGGTCCTGGTTTGATTCCAGTCAAGGGCACATGCCCCGGTTGTGGGCTCGATCCCTATTAGGGGGTGTGCAGGAGGCAACCAATCAGTGGTTCTCTCTCATCCTTGACGTTTCTATCTCTCCTTTTCATTTCTGAAATCAACTAAAAAATACATATTTTTAAAAGTCACTATTAGAAAACCTATCTTTCCCCTCCATGGAGCTGTATTTTATTGACTGAATATCACTTAATGGAAATACATTCAACAGAAGGCTACTATAGTCAATATGTACTACATTTTTTTTTTATTTCCTGAAGTTTTTACTTCCGTTTTGCTCCCAACCAGCTCATAATCTTCACGAGTAAAAGGCGGGAGCCTCGGGCAGTAAGCAGATGCGTGTTTATGTTCTAAGTTCTAGTTCGGGGGGAGTATGGCTTTACCTCCCGTCTCAGATCACGCAGCCCGGGGGGTGATGGGTAATTTTCGACTGAAGCGGAGCTCACTGTTATCCTGTTAATCTCGCATTTTAGGTCTGTGGTGAGATTCTGGGTGGAAAGGGAAAATCAAGTGTCACAGCATCTCAAACAGAGACATTGAGATTATTTCCGTTGACCTGGTGGCTCAGATTAGGGTCTGCCTGACCCAGCAGTGACACTCCGCACCAGAGGGGCGGGGTATGGGCCCACCCTGGCGGGGGGAGAACCTTCCAGAAGGGAGGGCCACAAGCTCACGTTCATAGAGTTGGTGGAGTGAGGTACTTCTGCCCTTGGATTTGGGGGCATCGGCAATCTTTTATTCTTTGCTCTTCTTACGGGATTCTCTGCATTCTGCTCCCCCTCCCCCAGTCCATTTAATCAGAGGATACACTGGTTGTACTGGTCCCCATACATTTCACGTTACCGGCACTTACTATGTTCGGATGCTCCGGGTGTGCAGCCTGCCGCAGGCCGAGGATCCGGTTCCCCGGTGCCTGGCGCCCACCGGCCCCATCTGCGGTCTCTCTGGGAACGCCGGGCTGGGAGGCCTGGGCAGTGACACCAGAGGTCCCGGACCCCCGGGCCGTTCCCAGCGGGGGTTTTCCCAGTGTCCCTGACATTCTTTCCGGGCTCACTCCGTTTGTTTCCTCCTTCTCTGTGGCGATGGGTGGCCGGCGCCGAGTTAATGCCCGCTGGATCTCCGGTTAGTGCTGACCCACAGCGGCGGGAGCTGGCCTGGCCCCTCCTCGGCTCTGCCTGGCCGGGCGCGGCTTCTCCGTGCCGGTTGGCTCTCGGGAGAGGAGATCAGTGACGCCCCCCTCAGAGCTGTGCCAGGGGAGCCGGGCCGGGTGTGGAGGGCTCCTCGGGAGAACCACGCCTGTCCCCCTTATCTGAGCGGCTCCGTCCGCAGGAAACCCAAAGGGCCTGCGTCTGATGGTGCGATAAACAGCTTAATCCCCGAACAATGTCGAGTGGAAAATCCAGCCGCAGCCAGCAGCTTAGGACTCAAGTGGCCGGGAGGTTCTGCCGGGACAGCGAGTCCTGGGAAATCCTCACCAGAGACACAGCCGGCTGATGGAGGGGAGGCGCTGAGCGCGCGGTCATTGACGGCTCGGTCTGTGCGAGACCTGCGATCTCCTCCTCTTTGCCGCCATCCTACGGCCATCAGAGCGGCAGGCGCCGGGGTCCCGGGGATGCCGGAGACGCAGGGCCTCCGCCTGGGCGTGGCTGGGCGCCGAGGGGTCCGGAGCTGGGGAGACAGCCACGCTCAGATTCGGCCTCGGCGGGCCTTGGCCTCTTCCTGTGAAATGGGTACGTGGTGCGTGGCCGCTGTGGGCCTCCCTGACACACGTCTGCAGAGTCACTTGGAGAGAGAGCTCTGTCCCGCCCCAGGCAGTGCCAGTGAAGAGGCTCTGACGTCCCACAGGAGACGGGCGTCCTAAACGTCCAGTGAACAGGAGCAGCGACGTGGTCTCAGGGGCGTGCTCCGGCGGCGGCTGCGCCCGCGATCCCCGTCCTCCCTGTGCCCGTGGCGGGGCGGGGCGGGGGAGGGCGATCGCTGGGGAGCGGGGTGCGCTGCTCCAGCGGGAACTGCAGGTCCAGGGGCTCCTCGCGCTGAGGGCTGGAGGGGTTTGTGCGGAGGAGGATTGTTCTGAGGAGAAAGCGAGGCAGTTTGTGCGCAGCGGGAGAGGGACGGGGCGGCCAGACCTGAACCCACACCCCCCCCCCTGGGCCCACACCCCCCCTGGGCCCCAGACCTGAACCCACACCCCCCCCCCCTGGGCCCACACCCCCCCTGGGCCCCAGACCTGAACCCACGCCCCCCCCCCGGGCCCACACCCCCCCTGGGCCCCAGACTTGAACCCACACCCCCCCTGGGCCCCAGACTTGAACCCACGCCCCTCCTGGGCCCCAGACCTGGACCCACGCCTCCCTGGGCCCCAGACCTGAACCCACGCCCCTCCTGGGCCCCAGACTTGAACCCACCCCCCCCCCCCCCGGGCCCACACCCCCCCTGGGCCCCAGACTTGGACCCACGCCCCTCCTGGGCCCCAGACCTGAACCCACGCCCCCCCTGGGCCCCAGACCTGAACCCACACCCCCCCCCCTGGGCCCACGCCCCCCCTGGGCCCCAGACTTGAACCCACGCCCCTCCTGGGCCCCAGACCTGGACCCACACCCCCCCTGGGCCCCAGACCTGGACCCACGCCTCCCTGGGCCCAGGCCCGAGCGGCCGCTCTCTGGCCTTCGTGTCGGGGCTCTGACGTGAGCATGAGGACTCTGTGGGCTGTGTGAACGTGAGGGGAGGTCAGCACACGGCCTCAGGCCAGCAGGAGGGAGGAAGGGAGGGAGCACAGGCCAAGTCCTCGCCCAGCGGCCCCTCCGGCCCTCGATGATGACAGCGATGATGACAGCAGCCGGCTCACTTTCCAGCGAGGCTCCAGAGAGGCGCACGTTAGCTGGGCTGGGACTTGAGGTTAAAAACAATGGGCAGCATTCAGCGGGCGAGGGGTGTCAGGTTACCCCCCTCCCCGTCCTGTCCCGGCCCGGGCCTTCTCCCCCCCCCCCCCCCTCTGTTCTCTCTGGAGGTGGAGCCTGGCTGAGGTCCTCCAGGCACAGACGGCCGGGTTTGGGGGCAGGCATGGCTCCGCCCTCCTCTCCCTCCCTGCTTCTGGCTTTCTTTCTTTCCATCAGCCCTCGCCCCAGGATACCTGGGCATGGATTTTTAGAGGGAGTGGAAGGGAAGGGCAGAGACCGAGAGAGACACGTCGATGTGGAGTTGCCTCCTGCACGCACCCTGACCAGGGTCAGGGATTGAGCCTGCAACGGAGGTACGGGCCCTTGAGCAGAATCGAACCCGGGACCTTCAGTCCGTGGGCGGATGCTCTGTTCACGGAGCCACAGGGGCGAGGGCTCCCTGTGTTCCTGGCGCCTCTCTCGGAGCCCCGTGGCTCCTAGGAGAGCCAGAATGCACGTGTGCCTGGCGCTGGGCACGCCCTGGCTCTGCCAGCGCGACTCTGAGCACGTGTGACCGTGTGACCGAGCGGCCGCTCGCTCCTGTGCTGTGGGTGCCGGGTGGCGCGTGTTTATTAGAACTGATGGTGGCAGAGAGGAAGTTTGGGGCTCTTCCTGAGGTTACAGCGAGGTCTCCCCCCTTGCGGCCTGGGGGGCCGGGCCGGGCGGTCTCGGGGCCTCTGTGCCCACCCACCTTCTCCCCTGGTGAGCGGAGGGGCGCTCACCCAGCACCCCCAGTCACAGCCGCTCCCCGCCACCATCCTGGTGAGGTGCGGGCATCAGCTCCACCCCCCCCACCCCACCCCGTTTGCGAGGATGGAGGGCTGCCTCTGGGAAGAAGGAAACCTCCAAAGGGACGTCAGCGTGTGGCAGCCTTGACCTCAGCCTTGACCTCAGGCGGCGATGGGGGAGCTCTGGGGACAGTAACTCCCGATTGCCCAGTCGATGTGCACACGGACCTCATGAGCTTTGATCGATCATTAGCGTCGATCGTTAGCGTCGATCGGGCTACCCTACAGGGACGGCGCCGGTTCACCTCGCGGTGTCACAGGGTCCCTTACACCGGCTCGCTGCCCTGCCGCTGGGCCTCACGAGCAGCCGGGCGCCTGCAGGTCCAGGGCTTCTTCCCCGTCCTGACCTGGCACCGGACCGGCCAGGCTTCCTGCCTGGGCCCCGGCCTCACACCACGTCCCCGGGGAAGGCGAGGGCTCCCGGGAGCCGGCTGCAGGGGACGTGGGCCGCGGGGGACGTGGCCCGGTGGCCGCCGCTGGGCTGACGGCCTGGCGCTGACGGCGTGCGGACATGGGAACTGGCCGTGGAAAGGAGGCTCCGGAACCTCCGGAAACAGGTCAGTGACCCGGGCCCAGGCGTTGAGAGAAGGGAGTCCCGAATCGAGGTTTATTTATTTTTTTATATTTTTATTTTAAAATATATTTTTGTTGATTTTTTACAGAGAGAAAGGGAGAGAGAGAGAGAGAGAGAGCTAGAAACCTCGGCTGCCTATTGCACACCGCCTACCGGGGATGTGCCTGCAACCAATGTACATTCCCTTGACCGGAATCGAACCTGGGACCCCTCAGTCCGCAGACCGACACTCTATCCACTGAGCCACACCGGCTTTGGCCCGAATCAAGGTTTAAAAGTCCTGTTTGGCTCAGTGGCCTGCTGACTGAAAGGTCCCAGGTTCAATTCCGGTCAAGGGCATACTTGGTTGTGGGTGTGCAAGAGGCAGCTGATTGATGTTTCTCTCATCAAAGTTTCTAACTCTCTATCCCTCTCCCTTCCTCTCTGTAAAAAATCAATAAAATATATATTTTTTTTATAAAAAAAGTCCCGTTGTCCTGTGGACGGGAGGACGGGAGGACGGGGAGGAGGGGGGACAGTAGGACGGGAGGACGGGAAGGAGGGGGGACGGGGGGACCGTGGGGACAGGGGGGACGGGGAGGAGGGAGGACGGGGGGACGGGGAGGACGGGGAGTACAGGAGGATGGGGGGATGGGGAGGACGGGAGGACAAGGGAGGATGGGAGGACGGGGAGGACGGGAGGACGGGGGGGACGGGGGGCACGGGGAGGACGGGGCCTGGCTCCCCGTGTTCCTCAGGACACCGGGGGCTGTGCCGTCACTGGGAAGGCAGCATGCATGGCGGCGTCTCAGGCTGCACACGTGATAACACACAGCACGCAGTTCCTGGAGTGTCTGGGCTGTGCCAGGCATGTGCCCTGAATGACCCGGTTCTGTGTCTGCTAGGGGTGTCCTATTTCCCTCCTTCCACACTGGGCAGACGAGGTGCCAGGCCCAGGGCACAGCGCTCCGTGGCCAGGCTGGGCTCCGGCCCCTTCCTCTGCCACCATCCCCGTCCCCTGGGAGCTCCGTGCAGGGGGCCGGGCTGGGGTCAGCTCAGGCTCCTGCAGAGGAGGAGGGGGCTGAGGAGGGGGCTGGCCACGGCCCCGGGGCGGTTGAGGGCGCTGGGGGCCGTGGAATTGTCTTTAATGGTTGCCCGGGAGTAAGTAGCTTTCGGTCAGGATCAGTTTTCTGTCTGCAGAACGGAGAGAGAGGGGATTCTTTGCCTCCTGAGTGAATGGGCCTTTGTGCAGAGACCCAGCCGGCCAGGGAGCCCCGGGGTGCTGGCGGCCGGCCTTCTGGGTGCAACCCGGGGCTCCTAGCCTAAGGTGACCAGGCGTCCCGCTTTTGGCGGACAGTCCCGATTTTTAACAATTTGTCCCGCGTCCCGCACCGTTTTTAAAAAAAGTGGGACGTCTGGTCACCTTATCCCAGCCCAGAGGGCAGCCTCTTACAGCTCCTGGGGCTCCCTGACCATGAGAGCGAGGGATCCCATCCGCAGGCCGGCCCGGGCACTCGGCCCGGGCACTCGGCTCCCCCTGCAGGAGGGAGGCGCTCAGAGCTGCCCGGCCGGTCTCCGCCGGGGTCCTCAGGCCTCGCCGACACTCATTGATTGCTTGGAGCTCGCCGGCAGGTTGTTTGCGCAGCCCCGGGGCGTCCTGGACCCTCACGGATGGATGCCGCGGGGAAAGGCCTGCGGTGGGTCTCTGGGTCAGACGCCAGCCCCTGAGCTGGACCCAGTGCCTCCGATGGCGCCTCCGCCCCGACTTGAGTAACATGGAGCCGCTGAGCGAGCGGAGGGAGTGGGGTATCGGGGCTCGTGGACGGGCGGGCTTCCCATAGGGGGCGTCTGGGCTCCTTCCCGACACGACCAGAGCTTCACCGGGCAGAGCTGGCTGGAGGGGTGGGCGCTGGGGGTGCCCGGTGCGTCCTTGCGGGGAGCACGGCCGGTCACCACGGCGTCCTCCCCGCGGCCGGTCACACGGCGTCCTCCCCGCGGGGAGCAGGCGGGTCGCCACGCCGTCCTCCGGCCAGTGCCATGGCGTGCGCAGGGACAGGGACGCCCCCCGCGGGCCGGGCCAGAGCAGGCGGAGTGGCCGCCGCATTCCCGGGTCCCTGGCCTGGTAGCCAGGGCCTCGTCCCCAGGTCCTGCCTCGCTGTCGCTGTCGGAGGGCGTCTGTGGGGCATCTCATTGTCTGCTAACTCGCCGTCTTCCGTGAAATATCCACGTCAGTGACATGACCTGGCTTAAAGAGCAACCCACAGAGGTGCTGTGGGAACTGGGCCGAGAGAACATGGGCGAGAGAACACGGCTGAGGGAACACGGGCGAGGGAACACGGCTGAGGGACCACGGGCGAGGGAACACGGCTGAGGGAACACGCTGAGGGAAACGGCTGAGGGAACACGCTGAGGGAAATGGCTGAGGGAACACGGCTGAGGGAACACGGCTGAGGGAATACGGCTGTGGGAACACGGGCGAGAGAACACGGGTGAGGGAACATGGCTGAGGGAACACGCTGAGGGAACACGCTGAGGGAACACGGCTGAGGGAACACGGGCGAGAGAACACGGCTGAGGGAACACGCTGAGGGAACACGCTGAGGGAACACAGGGCCAACACACCCTGGGCGTGACACCCCCCCCCTCAGTCTCCAGGTGAGGGCGCTTGGTCATCCCCAGTCCCTTCCTGCCCCAACCTGCTGATCCTAAATAGTCGTGACCCAGAGCACCCCCCAGGCTGGACCCCTCCTCCCCCGCGCTGAGCTCCCCTCCCGACATCACCCCATCCCTGCTGCTCTGTCTCCACGGAGCCCACCAACGCCGACCGCAGGGCCGAGCTGAAGGAACGTTGTCTGGGTTGGCCTGGACGTGAACAGAAAAACAAAGGAACAGATGCAGAGGGTCTCCCTGCCCCTCCCTGCCTCCCTCTGGGCCCCCCAAAGGCTGAGGCTGGGACCAGCCCCTCTCCTTCCCCCTGTCACCCCCCCACACACACACACACACACGGGAGCTGGGCCTGTGCTTCAAACATGGGCGTAGCTAAAGGCCCAGGAACACTTCTCTTCTTCGGTTAACGGGAATGAGGATAAAGGAAAGTAGGCATATGATTTAAAGCGCTGAGGAGCAGCGCTGACTGAAGTAGTTCTTCTCTTTAAAACTGAATCGCACCTTTCCACCCTGGACTGCGTGGCAGCGTTGCTGGTTTTTAATTCCTGCCTCTTGCTGCTGGCATTGCTGGAATTTCAGGGGTCCCCCGGGGAGCGGGGCCACCTGCTTAGGAGGGGTGCATGGTTGTTTCTCTGCCCGGTCACGTGCAGGGGACCTCGCTGTGTATGCAGTAAGCGTCCGCGGTCTTCCGTGAGCCAGCGGCCGTGAACAGGCCGCTGTGGCCGCCGGTATAATGAAGGACAACATTCGCGGAATCTCCTCCGTGGTTTGCGCAGACCACCCGCACAGGGAAGGAACTGTTTTCCGCGTGGGCCGGCGGGTGGGAATGGGCCCAGGAGTTTCCCATGTGCCCCTGAGCCCGGGCAGCTGAGAGCGGCGGCCGCAGGGTTCCCACGCCGTGCCCGTTAGAACATTCCGGACAGTTAGCGGCCCTTTGGCCCAGCCGAGGAGGCAGCCGAACCGCAGGCGGGTGGGCTCAGCGAGTTTCCTGCTTGGGTAACTTTCGGAAAACCCAGGTTTGGTTCCGGTTCGAATTTGTTCAGTGGAGTTAAAAGTTAGCAAGAGAAAAAAACACACCCACTTCTTGCTGCATTCCTGGCTCCGGGTAAAATGTCACAGTTGTGCGGGGCCTGAGGCGGAGTGAACACAATGACCCGGGCTCTGGGTGAGCCGTCCGTGGGATTCCCGCCGCTGCCCCGTGGCATTGCCGTTGGGAAATGGGTTCCCGCGATCGTGCGTCCTCCCAGTGGAGTGTGTGCGCTTTCTGACGTCTGGTGGACTGGGAGTGACTGCACTGGTGTTTGTGATGATTGGGGAGCAACACGTGACCCGAGATCAATACACAGCCCCTGCCCTTCGGGACCAGGAGGCTAACCGGCTGATCGTGAGCGGCAGCTTCCGGGGCGGTGAGCTCCGGCTCCCGCTGCTCACACCCGTGCCCACCCCCCGCCCCCTTTCCCCCCACGTGCCTTCACCCCCCGTCCGTCCCGGTGCCGCTCACACTCCGTCCCCGGGCAGATGCATCGAGTGAGGCTGGATGTGGCATGTGTGGAGAGTAAAGCTTTGTCCTCACCTTCGAGGAATTCTCACTTCATAGAGGAGCGAAGTGTACACGCTCACTGTGTGGTGGGTACTGAATGGGGAGGTGGTGAGGGAAGTGTACACGCTCACTGTGTGGTAGACATTGAACGGGGAGGAGGTGAGTGAAGTGTACACGCTCACTATGTGGTGGGCATTGAACGGGGAGGTGGAGAGTGAAGTGTACACGCTCACTGTGTGGCAGGCACTGAACGGGGAGGAGGTGAGTGAAGTGTACACGCTCACTGTGTGGTGGGCACTGAATGGGGAGGTGGAGAGGGAAGTGTACACGCTCACTGTGTGGTGGGCACTGAACGGGGAGGAGGTGAGTGAAGTGTACACGCTCACTGTGTGGTGGGCACTGAATGGGGAGGAGGTGAGTGAAGTGTATACGCTCACTGTGTGGCGGGCACTGAATGGGGAGGAGGTGAGGGAAGTGTACACGCTCACTGTGTGATAGACATTGAATGGGGAGGTGGGTGAGTGAAGTGTACACGCTTACTGTGTGGTGGGCATTGAATGGGGAGGTGGTGAGTGAAGTGTACACGCTCACTGTGTGGTGGGCATTGAATGGGGAGGAGGTGAGTGAAGTGTACACGCTTACTGTGTGGTGGGCATTGAATGGGGAGGTGGTGAGTGAAATGTACACGCTCACTGTGTGGTGGGCATTGAATGGGGAAGTGTACACGCTCACTGTGTGGTGGGCATTGAATGGGGAGGTGAGGGAAGTGTACACGTTCACTGTGTGGTGGGCATTGAACGGGGAGGAGGTGAGTGAAGTGTAAGGGGAGGTGGTGAGTGAAGTGTACACGCTCACTGTGGCTGGCATTGAATGGGGAGGAGGTGAGTGAAGTGTACACGCTCACTGTGTGGTGGGCATTGAATGGGGAGGAGGTGAGTGAAGTGTACACGTTCACTATGTGGTGGGCATTGAATGGGGAGGTGGTGAGTGAAGTGTACACGCTCACTGTGTGGTGGGCATTGAATGGGGAGGTGGTGAGTGAAGTGTACACACTCACTGTGTGGTGGGCATTGAATGGGGAGGTGGAGAGTGAAGTGTACACTCTCACTGTGGTGGGCATTGAATGGGGAAGTGTACACGCTCACTGTGTGGTGGGCATTGAATGGGGAGGTGAGGGAAGTGTACACGTTCACTGTGTGGTGGGCATTGAACGGGGAGGAGGTGAGTGAAGTGTAAGGGGAGGTGGTGAGTGAAGTGTACACGCTCACTGTGTGGTGGGCATTGAACTGGGAGGAGGTGAGTGAAGTGTACACGCTCACTGTGTGGTGGGCATTGAACGGGGAGGAGGTGAGTGAAGTGTAAGGGGAGGTGGTGAGTGAAGTGTACACGCTCACTGTGTGGTGGGCATTGAACGGGGAGGAGGTGAGTGAAGTGTACACGCTCACTGTGTGGTGGGCACTGAACGGGGAGGTGAGGGACGAGTCTGAAAAGCCAGCAATAGCCGACTCGGGATGTGCACCCAGGCATTCTGGTCCGTCCTCACCGGAGGGCATCTTTTGAAGACTGTAGGGGGTTTGGGGGTAAGGGGTTGGGGCAGGGGCAGGGGAGAGAAGGAGGAAAACATCGATGTGAGAGAGCCACCTCCATGGGTTGCCTCTCTCCAGGGCGGGGAACCTGCCACCCAGGGACGTGTCCTTGACCCCAAGACCCTAAAAATCGATCCCAAGACCCTCTGGTTCACAGGCCAACGCTCTGACCACTGAGCCACCGGCCAGGGCAAACCTAGGCGTCCTTATTCTGGAACCGCGCGCGACTCTGCGGGCACTCTTGGCGCTGCGGCCGGGTTTATTTGGAGGGGGGGGGGGCTGTCCTTACCCTGTGGACAGCCAGCAGCACCCCGACCACAGCACTCCCCGTGGCTGCAACCAGCAGTGTCTGCAGACGTGGCCGGTGTCCGAGGGCACGTCGCCCGTGAACACTGCGGTGTACGGAGCAGGTCCCTGCCTTCCCGGGGGCCCGTGTGCGGCACAGGCCTGTGCCAGGATGGCAAGACCTGGAACCGTGTGGGGGACCACCCCCATGGCTCCCGCAAATGGCACAGGCCTGGCCCGATGTGGGACGTGCACGCGTGGTCCTCGCCATCGCTCGGAGGGCCTCCTCGGCGGCCTTAGAGAACGGCCTTCCGCCAAACTCAGCGCGAACGTCTGCAGAAAGAGAGAAAAGATGCCAAAGCCGGTGTGGCTCAGTGGGTAGAGCGTCTGCCTGCGGACTGAAGGGTCCCGGGTTCGATTCCGGTCAAGGGCATGTACGTTGGTTGCGGGTACATCCTGGTAGGGAGTGTGCAGGAGGCAGCTGGCCGATGTTTCTCTCCCATCGATGTTCCTAACTCTCTATCCCTCTCCCTTCCTCTCGGTTAAGAATCAGTAAAATATATTTCTTTTAAAAAGAGAGAGAGAGAGAAAGGAGACCGTGCACATTTTTACGTTTCTGCATTCTCTGAGTAAGTCCTGGAGGTCCTTACTGGTGGGACAGGCCACAGGCCCTCTCTTTCAGAGTTGGGACGTGGGGACGGGGGTGGGGACCCCGATCCCGCGAGGCCGGTGCCGGGGTGCAGGGGCTGGCGTCAGCCGGCGGGGGCCGTCAGGGCAGGCGGCTCTCTGACACCATCGCCGCCTCCGGCGGTTCTGCAGTCGGCGGCCCAGCTCGCAGGCCGGAGCCGGTGTCCTGGACTAGGCCGCCGTGGTCTGCCCAGTGCCGGGCTGCTCTGCGGTCGGAGGACGAGCGGGAGGCCAGCAGAGGCCGGGAACCTAGAGGTGGCCAGAGACAGTCTGAGCCGAGGCCCAGGAACCAGCCAGACCGCAGCCCTGCCCGGCCCTGGGGCGCGGAGATAGAGACCAGCCGGTGGCCGCGGGTCTAAAACGGGATCGAACCGGAAACCTGTGGGGAGGATGCAGTCCTTGTCTCCCCCTGGCAGAGGGGACACAGAGTCTTAGGAAAATAGAAATAAAAATAGCAATCCCCAGCCACTTCCCTCCCCAGCGGAGGGCGCTTCCCAGATCTGGTTTCCACTGCGTTTCTGACCGTCCCTAACCCCGTCCCTCACCCCGAGGTGTGAGAGCCGGGGAGCGAGGTGGACAGAGCCAGGGGTGTGTGTGTGTGTGCGTGTGTGTGTGTGTGTGAGCGAGTGTGAGGGGCGGGGATGGGCATTGACTCTGTGGGAGACAGAATTAGTAAGTCTGGGGGCTCGGAGGTCGGGCATGAAGCGATGAGCAGACCTTGCAGCAGCTGCCAGCTCCACACGTGTGCACAAGCACGTATGTGTGCCCTTGCACGCGGGTACACGTTTGTGTGTGTGCATGTAGGGGTATGTGTGCATGCCTGTGCCCCGAAGGGAGGCTCCTGTGGAAGGCTGTGCAGATGGGCAGGCGCTGTGACCGCCCTGGGGTTTGCTGATGGCTGCCTCGACGGGGCTGTGTCCGCCCTCTGCCCGGGTTCCAGGGAGCTCCGCGGGGCACCCCCTCTGCCTGTCCTCTTCCTGCCGAGGGCAGCGAGGCGAACGGGGCCTTCTGGAAGCTTCCGCGGCCGTGCGGAACCAGATGGCCTAGGATGGCGTGAGCCCGGGAGCTCTGGGCCTGCATGGACAGATTGGTCAGTGAGCTGAGGGCTCCAGGCTGCTGAGTGCAGGGCCAGGCCCGGCAGCTCCCCCTCCTCCCCGCCGGTGCTCCCTCCACCCTGGCCCTGCTCCCCCCACACCTTGGTGTTTGCAGCCGGGCGATGGGCTGTCGGGTTGAGCGACAGGACGTAGTTTGGGACACGGAGGCCTGCCCTCGCCTCCTTCCAGCGACGCGGGCCTGAGTAGAGGCTGTGGCCCCTGCCCCCCGGAGGGCAGGGCACCGACTGCTCGCACCTCACAAGCAAGAGGCTCGGTCCTGGGGAAGAGAAATGGGTAGAGAGCTAGAAACATCGATAGGAGAGAATCATCGATCAGCTGCCTCCTGCACACTCCCTACTGGGATGTGCCCGCAACCAATGTACATGCCCTTGACCGGAATCGAACCTGGGACCTTTCAGTCCGCAGGCCGACGCTCTATCCACTGCACCAAACCGGTTTCTGCGAGATGGGATTTTTAAAAAATATATATATTTTATTGATTTTTTACAGAGATGAAGGAAGAGGGACAGAGAGCTAGAAACGTCGATGAGAGAGAATCATCGATCAGCTGCCTCCTGCACACCCCCCACTGGGGATGTGCCCGCAACCAAGGCCCATGCCCTTGACCGGAATCGAACCTGGGACCTTTCAGTCCGTAGGCCGACGCTCTATCCACTGCGCCACACCGGTTTTGGCGAGATGGGATTTTTTAAAACCCCTTTCCGAATGCCCAGGAAGCCGTGTGGCCCCGCGCTGGTGCCTGGTGCTCACCAGCTGGCCGCTGGCCATAGCGGCGGCCCCAGCCCCTGGCCGTCTCTCCAGCTTGACCAGCACCGCGGCCCAGAGAGCCAGACAGGCAGGCGGCTGGGGCTTCTCGGAACCCGTGTAATTAGCCGGGAAGAGGCCGCTGCCCCTGCGTGCCCTCCCCCCCACGGGCCCACGCGGCTGCACACGGTGACATGTAATTTGCTCTGTCACCTGAGTGTTCTGGGGCGTCTGTGCGGAACCAGGAGCCGGCCGGGCGGTGGCTTTTAACCCCCGGCGGCCGGGGCCTCCGGGGAAACGCCCTCACACACGGTGAGAGCCCATCTCGGCTCCAGTCTGGCCTGCAGGGTTAGAACCCAACAGCGTGCTGATCTCCGAGGCCCCTTTCCGCCCGAAAGCACCAGTTCTAGGAAGTTTCCGGTCAGGGAACCCAGGGGTGAGGTGGGGGAGCAGCCGTCAGGTTTTTGTTTTTGTTTTTAAAATACATTTTATTGATTTTCTACAGAGAGGAAGGGAGAGGGATAGAGAGGTAGAAACATGGATCAGCTGCCTCCTGCACATACTGGGGATGTGCCCGCCACCAAGGCACATGCCCTTGACCGGAATCGAACCTGGGACCTTTCAGTCCCCAGGCTGATGCTCTATCCGCTGAGCCACACCAGCCAGGGCAGGTGTTTTTGGTTTTTATCTGGTTATTTATCAGGGTGAGTTCAGCCTTGGGATGCCATGTTCTTTCCCGTCATCTTGTTCTGGAAAACCGTTGTGCTGCTTCTGACTGAAACGAGTGACATCGCTCTGGCTTCTCGGGGGACGTGGGGCCGATGGGTTCTGGTTGTGTCTTTGACCTTCACGTCACAACTGCCAGCGGCGACCCGCCTGGGCCTGCAGACCCTTCTCCGGAGCAGCGTGGGACGAGGGGACGGGCTGGCGGAGCTGGCGGAGCCGGTGGAGCTGGTGTTCTGTGAGCGGATGGGTGCTGGGGAGCGGGAGGGAGGACAGCGTCTCCCGGGTGCCCGGGGTGCGTTGCCTGCAGCCCGGGCTGACCCGGGAGAGGCTTCGCCCAGGTCCCGGGGACTTTGCTCATCCCTCAGAGGCCGGGCTGGGCGGGAGTTGGCAGGCGTGGCTCTGGGACCTCAGACATCCCTTCTCCGGGTCAGGAAAAGGCCCCCGTGTTGTTTGACTTCAGGGGAGGGGAGCGGCCACAGCCTGGTGGAGGGGCCGGCGCAGACTCCCCGAGGGAGCGGGCAGCCGCAGGTGGAGGTGTGTGTGCGTCTGTGTTCACAGTCTTCGGTTTGACCCAGAAAGTCGGCGTGGCTGGAGCCGGGGGGAGGGACCAGAATGGTCGCCCCCATGTGATGTTCCTGGGCCCTTTCCCTCCCCCGCCACCGGGATGTCTCTGGGAACGTGGAGAAAGGGGTCCAGGAGTTCGCGCCTACACGTCTTGTGGGATTTTAGGGTGATGTTGCTGGCTCTGCCCTGGGTACAGGTGCTGTCCCTGTTTCCTTCCCGTTCTCATCTCTGAACGTCGAATGCTTCTGACCAGGCAAGAGCTGTCCTTTTTAAAAGCACACGACAGCTTTGCCGGCAGTTTTAGGAGGCGTTTGTTTCCTAACGCAGAAAGGGAGCTACCGCTTTAAGGAAGTTCACTCCGGTTCAGGATTCCCAGTGAAGTGGTGGCTGTGAAGTCACGGGTGGCGCCGCCGCCCCCACCCCCCCCCCCCCCCGTCAGAGCAGCGAGCAGCGGAGGGAAAGCCTCTTCCTGCAGGACCAGGCCCCACGGGGACCGCCCTCTTGTGAGGAGCCGGTGAGCCCCGAAGAGCCTGGCTGTGCGGCTGCCGACGGCGCTGCTCTGTCTCAGCCCCTGAGCCTGGGGATCGGTCCTCCGGCATTTCCATCCCCAGCACCTGTCACTCTACGCTCGCTCCTCCAGAGGGGGGGGGTGTGGTTGCCTGACCCAGGAAGGAAACCAGCTGCTCTCCTGGCCGCATCTGTCTCCATCAGCGCGCACACACACACACACGTTTGTACAGGAAATGTGAGCAGGGTGGTGGGTGTTGGGGCGTGGCTAGTCTAGCTTACATAATAATCTTTACGAGGGTAAGTTGTTGCATTACTTCCTTGGTCGTGTACAATTACATTGGATCTAATGCCCTAAGAATTAATAATGTGTGGTTGATGTTTCACGGCGTGCTTGTCCTGTTTTGTTTTGTTGTTTTTTGGTTTTATTTTTATGAAATGCTTGTCCCACTCATGTGTGATTGCTCATTGGTGCCCAGCAGGTTGGAGGCAGCCCAGGGCGGAATGACCAGGAGATCTCTGGTCTGAGCAGATGGGTTAGAGCCTGGCCCACTGGGTCTGAGGTCTAAGTAGATACAAGGTGAATTCTGACGGTCAAGACACGGACCTCCCAGCCTCCGCGGCCTTGGGCACAGTGCGGGCTGAGAAAAGGAGTGAAGTCTGTTTGGCGGGGTGGGGGTGGGGGGTGGAGGGGGTACATCAGTCCCTGCACAAAGTGAACTGAAGTTGGGACCGGAAGTCGTAGTTCCTCCCGCGACAGGGATGGGGGGAGACCTCGGGGCTGATCCTTGTGGTCCTTCCGTGGGGCTGATGAGCATGGGACGGGGCTGCTGAGCCGGTCAGTATGCACACCGCTGTGCACACACCTCAGAGAGAGCGGGTCAGCGTGCACACCGCCGTGCACACACCTCAGAGAGCGGGTCAGCGTGCTCACCGCCGTTCACACACCTCAGGGAGAGCAGGTCAGCGTGCTCACCGCCGTTCACACACCTCAGGGAGAGCGGGTCAGCGTGCACACCGCTGGGTCAGCATGCTCACCGCCGTGCACACACCTCAGGGAGAGCAGGTCAGCGTGCACACCGCCGTGCACACACCTCAGAGAGAGCGGGTCAGCATGCTCACCGCTGTGCACACACCTCAGAGAGCGGGTCAGCGTGCACACCGTGGTGCACACACCTCAGAGAGAGCGGGTCAGCGTGCACACCGCCGTGCACACACCTCAGAGAGCGGGTCAGCATGCTCACCGCCGTGCACACACCTCAGAGAGAGCGGGTCAGCATGCTCACCGCTGTGCACACACCTCAGAGAGCGGGTCAGCGTGCACACCGCTGTGCACACACCTCAAAGAGCGGGTCAGCATGCTCACCGCCGTGCACACACCTTAGAGAGAGCGGGTCAGCGTGCACACCGCCGTGCACACACCTTAGAGAGAGCGAGTCAGTATGCACACCGCCGTGCACACACCTCAAAGAGAGCGGGTCAGCATGCTCACCGCCGTGCACACACCTTAGAGAGAGCGGGTCAGCGTGCACACACCTTAAGAGAGAGCGGGTCAGCGTGCACACCGCCGTGCACACACCTCAGAGAGCGGGTCAGCATGCTCACCGCCGTGCACACACCTCTAGCAGGTCAGCGTGTACACCGCTGTGCACACACCTTAGAAAGCAGGTCAGCGTGCTCACCGCTGTGCACACACCTCAGAGAGAGCGGGTCAGCGTGCACACCACTGTGCACACACCTCAAAGAGCGAGTCAGTATGCACACCGCCGTGCACACACCTCAGAGAGCGGGTCAGCGTGCACACCGCCGTGCACACACCTTAGAGAGCGGGTCACACACACCTCAGAGAGAGGGAGAGCAGGTCAGCATGCACACCGCCATGCACACACCTCAAGAGCGGGTCAGCATGCACACCGCCGTGCACACACCTCAGAGAGAGTGGGTCAGCGTGCACACCGCCGTGCACACACCTCAGGGAGAGCGGGTCAGCGTGCACACCGCCGTGCACACACCTCAGAGAGCGGGTCAGCATGCTCACCGCCGTGCACACACCTTAGAGAGAGCGGGTCAGCGTGCACACCGCTGTGCACACACCTCAGGGAGAGCGGGTCAGCATGCTCACCGCCGTGCACACACCTCACAGAGAGAGCGGGTCAGCATGCACACCGCCGTGCACACACCTCAGAGAGAACGGGTCAGCGTGCACACCGCCGTGCACACACCTCAGAGAGCGGGTCAGCATGCTCACCGCCGTGCACACACCTCACAGAGAGAGCGGGTCAGCATGCACACCGCCGTGCACACACCTCAGAGAGAACGGGTCAGCGTGCACACCGCCGTGCACACACCTCAGAGAGCGGGTCAGCATGCTCACCGCCGTGCACACACCTTAGAGAGAGCGGGTCAGCGTGCACACCGCTGTGCACACACCTCAGGGAGAGCGGGTCAGCATGCACACGGCTGTGCACACACCTCAGAGAGAGCGAGCCTGCACCCTGGAGTCCCAGGGACCAGCCTCTGTGAGGTCAGCAGCCCAGGCCTTCCCTTTCCAGGCCCCTCCCCCAGTCCCTCCCCCAGGGCGGTCCCTCCCCCAGGGCAGTCCCCCCCCAGTCCCTCCCCCAGGGCGGTCCCTCCTCCAGGGCGGTCCCCCCCCCCCCCCCCCGCGATCCCTCCCCCAGGGCGGTCCCTCCCCCAGGGCAGTCCCCGAGTCACAAGTGTGTGTTCCAAGAGGAACAGAGCTCAGATCCTCCCCAGGGGCTGCGGGGCTCCCATTGCCAGGGCACCTCGGTGCAGCCCGCCCCTGTCACGTGGCCGCGCGGGGCATGCCGGGAGCCCCTCCGCCTTGGCTTCCGCGTGGGCGGCGGGCGCGGGGCGGGGGAGCCGCGGGAGGAAGGGCCCCGCCCGGGCGGCCGTGAGGAGCGGCGGCTGAGGCGGCTGAGGCGGCGGAAGGGCGCGGGTCTGGGCGGTAAACAGGGCCGAGCTGGGGGCTCGCCCTGCGCCCGGGTGCTGGCCCCCGGGGCCCCCTGCACCACCCCTGCTCAGGCGGCGGGCGCAGGCCTCTCCCCCAGCCCCACCGCGCCGCCCCCCCCCCCGCCCTGCCCCCCCCCCCGGGTCTGGGCGGGGCCGGGGGAGGTGGGAGCCTCAGCCTGCAGTGTCCTGAGGATGCTCTGCGGTGGAATGAACCTGCAGCCAGTCGCTCCCCTGAGAGGATGGACCCTGCCCAGCTCCCGCTCCTTAAGCCTGGCAGCTGGGCCCAGGGTACCTGCCCATGGGGTGCAGGGACCATGCGGTGCAGGGCCCGATGGGGTGCGGGGACCATGGGGAGCGGGGCCCGATGGGGTGCGGGGACCATGGGGAGCGGGGCCCGATGGGGTGCGGGGACCATGAGGAGCGGGGCCCGATGGGATGCAGGGACCATGGGGAGCGGGGACCATGGGGTGCAGAGGATGGGGTGCAGGGAGCGATGGAGTGCAGGGGATGGGGAGCAGGGACCATGGGGTGGGTGCAGGGCCTGATGGGGTGCGGGGACCATGGGGTGTGGGGACCATGGGGAGTGGGGCCAGATGGAGTGCGGGAACCATGGGCTGCGGGGCCCGATGGGGTGCGGGGTCCATGGGGAGTGGGACCACGGGCTGCGGGGCTTGATGGGGTGCGGGGACCATGGGGAGTGGGACCATGGGGTGCGGGGCCTGATGGGGTGCAGGCCCGATGGGGTGCGGGGACCATGGGGTGCAGGGGATGGGGTGCAGGCCCGATGGGGTGCGGGGGCCATGGGGTGCAGGGACGGATGGGATGCAGGCCCGATGGGGTGCGGGGACCATGGGGTGCAGGGATGGGGTGCAGGCCCGATGGGGTGCGGGGACCATGGGGAGTGGGACCATGGGGTGCGGGGCCTGATGGGGTGCAGGCCCGATGGGGTGCGGGGACCATGGGGTGCAGGGATGGGGTGCAGGCCCGATGGGGTGCGGGGACCATGGGGTGCAGGGACGGATGGGATGCAGGCCCAATGGGGTGCGGGGACCATGGGGAGTGGGACCATGGGGTGCGGGGCCTGATGGGGTGCGGGGCCCATGGGGAGTGGGGACCATGGGGTGTGGGGACCATGGGTGCGGGGCCCGATGGGGTGCGGGGCCCGATGGGGCCCATGGGGAGTGGGGACCATGGGGTGTGGGGACCATGGGTGCGGGGCCCGATGGGGTGCGGGGACCATGGGGAGTGGGGCCCAATGGGGTGCGGGGCCCATGGGGTGCCGGGGCCCGATGGGGTGCAAGGCCCATGGGGTGCAGGGACAGGGACGGATGGGGTGCGGGGACCATGGGGAGTGGGACCATGGGGTGCGGGGCCTGATGGGGTGCAGGCCTGATGGGGTGCGGGGACCATGGGGTGCAGGCCCGATGGGGTGCGGGGACCATGGGGTGCAGGCCCGATGGGGTGCAGGCCCGATGGGGTGCGGGGACCATGGGGTGCGGGGACCATGGGGAGCGGGGACCATGGGGAGTGGGACCATGGGGAGTGGGACCATGGGGTGCAGGGATAGGGTGCCGGGCCTGCAGGGCCGAGATGCTGCTGTTGGGATGTGGGATCCCCTGGCTCCTGGGCCGGCCTCCCTGAGATGCACTGTCTGGCTCTCAGCACCCCCAGGCCTCCCCTCTCCCCTCCAGGCCTGGAGGGCTCCAGACCGGGCGAGGGGGGCACCTGCCCGTGAGGGGACAGAGGAGCTGCGTGGGTGTCCTGGTCCTGGTGACCGGTGGAAGCTGCCCATTGCGTGTGGGTGGGTGACCTCTCCTCTCTCCGGGCCGGAGGGCCAGCTGCCTCCTGCCTTTCCCACCGGTGCGGCCCCGTGAACACAGGCAGGTCTTTCTGGGAACCTCACCTGAAGAAGCGGGGAGCAGCCACGTGGATCTGGGGAAACAGTTGTCCCGCTCAGCACATTTCTTTCTTTTTAAATATATTAATTCTTTACAGAGAGGAAGGGAGAAGGGTAGAGTTAGAAACATCAATGAGAGAGAGACATCGATCAGCTGCCTCCTGCACACCACCCACCGGGGATGTGCCTGCAACCAAGGTCCATGCCCTTGACTGGAATCGAACCCGGGACCTTTCAGTCCGCAGGCCGACGCTCTATCCACTGAGCCACACCGGTTTCGGCCCGCTCAGCACATTTCTGATGTCGCTTTCTTGTCTCTGTCTGTTCCCTGGGATTTTCTCCGGCCCCAGGCACTCGGTGCCCCTCTCTGGCCCTGTGTGCCCGCGGGTGTTAGCAGAGGGGGAAGGGAGGAGGGGGGAGGAGGAGGAGGAGGACACTTTCTGATAAGGACCCATTGGGAGCCGGGAGTGGCCTCGGGGCTTGTGCTGCAGCGTTGGGGGTGTGGGTGGCGCTCTTGCTGTGAGGTCGGTCAGGGGGAGCCCGTTGGTCGTGGCATTGAGCCTCTCATCACCGGGAGGAGGGTCCCGGGTGCCGTCAGCAGCGGCTGGGAGACCCACTCCTCTGCCTGCCTGGCCGACCGCTGCCGGAGCAGGCCCGGGAGACCCTGTGCAGCCGAGGCCCGGTCCGTGGAGAAGACGGGAGTCAGGTGTCTGCAGCAGGGCTGTTGTCAGCAGAGGGTAGATGATGGCCGAGGGTTGTGGGAATGCCTTTGGGCTGTGCTCCCCGCCCCGCGGCAGGGACACGGCTTCCAGAGGCCCGAGTGCCGGCTCCTGCAGCGGGGAGTCTCAGCGCACACGGCGCCTGCGTGGCTGGCTTCTGGTCACAGCGCCGGGAGCATCGGCAGTCTGTGCCGTGTGATGTGCTGTGTAACCTAAACCCGGAGACAGGGAAGGCCGCGCTGGTGACAAACCCGGAGCCGGCAAAGGCAGGCTACAGGCCGCGAGCACCTCCCGCGTCCCGACACCTCTCCCTGGTGCTGCCCCTGCCGCCTGGCCTCGGTCCCGGCTCCCGCCTCCGGCTCTGCACCGTGGCGGCCGGCAGTGCAGCCCGTGGAAGAAGGTGGGCCCTGGGGCAGCGGTGGGCTCCGTCCCATCAAGGCCACTGAGCTTATCCTCGGTGAGAACCCTTTCCGCACTGCGTTAGGAGAGCACGAGGCCGGCCACACGTGGTACGGGATTATAAATCCACGAGGTCACCTGGAGACCAGAGGGCCTGAGCCCCAACTGGCGCCAGCACCCAGGGGTGGGGAGGCAGAGGTGTCACAGGACGCCAGGCGGCATTTCGGGGAGAACTCTGGGCGGGTCCCGGTCCTGGGAAAGTCAGGAGGGGAAAGAGGAAGGTCTGGGCGCTGGAAGGTCGGTTCCCAGGGAGGGTGCGGATTAACCATGTCAGACTCACACACGGGGTCTGCACGGGGAGGGTGATGGGAGCCCAGGGTGTGCCTGCTGGTCAGGGGTCCTGATGTCTCTGCTCTAAGGTGATGAGTCTGTGCTGTGCTGGGCGCTCTGACGGCGCCGTGGAGAGCGCCCTCTGCCCGGCAGTGCTCCCCGCGCTGCAGGGTTCGTGCTCGTCGCCGCCTGGGTGGTGCCTCAGTGTGTCTGCAAGGAGGGCACTGAGACACGGGTCACCTAGGTTCTCGGGGTCAGAGAAGATTCCGGATGTGAGCTGGGAACACAGCGGCTGCTCTGGAGTCTGGGTTCTTCGCGGCTCTCGCGACCCTGCCCCTCGGTGCCCGTGGTTAGGTCAGGGGTCAGGGCCGTCTGCAGTCTGGGGTGCGGGGGAGGGGCTGCTGAGACCTGGGAGGCCTGGGGTCCCGCCCAGTACCGTGGCTCACACTGTCACTGCGGCCGGGGGCTCTGCATTCCGCTTTCCTCCGAACAAACGGCCCTCTGAGGCCCTTCCCTCCCTCTCGGCCTGCTCGGCCCTTGTTATCAGACGCAGAAGGCCCAGGCTGTTCTCCGTGGGAGCCGGCGGGGGCGCGAGGAGCCGGGGCCACGGAGAGGGCACGGAGCCGGAGGAGAACGCGGAGCATTGTTCTCGCCCAGCAGCTCGGCCTGGTCCTCCCCAGAGGACGCTGGGGGACGCGGGGGGACGCTGGCCGGCTCTCCCCTGGCCTCTAACTCTGAGCGTATGAGCGGCCGGTGGGAGAGGGCCCGGCGGAGGGCTGAGCAGAGACGCGGAGCGGACGCTTGCCGGAGCCCTGCAGCCCATGTGTGAGTACCGGCCACCGGGCAAGAGAGGCCAGCCAGGGACCCCTTGCCCAGGGACCGGCCGCCCGGTGCCCCTCCGCCCAGGGACCAGCCACCCGGGGCCCCCTCGCCCAGGGACTGGCCGCCCAGGGGCCGGCCGGAGGGCTGCCCTGGCCGGAAGCAGCTTTCTGTCCCTCCTGCCGATGCCACATCTCCCCTTCCTCCTGGCTCCTGGCTTTGGGATCGGCCCAGAGGAGGGTCCCTCTCCTCCATCCTCCCCAGCTCCCGGGAGTAGCTGTGTCCCGCTCACGTGTGGGTGCCCAGTGCTGTCCCCGGGGCCTCGGAGCCCGCGCAGACATGGGATGGCATGGACACGCACACGCTTCCCACCCGTGACCCTAGGCGGTCGCTGCTCCTCCTGTGATGGGTCCAGAGCTCCGCACCCACGTTAGGTTTCCGGCCACCCTGATGCCAGCCCACCGGCCTGCCCCTCGGGCCTGAGGGCAGCTGTGCCCGGTGCAGGCCGGAGCGCCGGCTGTGCCCGGCCTTGGCTGGTGCCGCGGGGAGCTGCTCGGTGCGGCGATTCCCTCGGCCCCTTGGCAGTGACGCCGGAGGTTTAGGGACAGGAGACAGTCTCCGCGGCAGCCTGGCACAGCCGGCGCTCCGGTCTGCACCGGGCCCTCCCCGGGAATGGTCTCTGCCGGCCGCTCCGGCTCTCGTGGCCGGATCGGCCCGCGGGGAACTGTGTAGCGGGGACGGCTGCACCGCCAGACCCTGCCTGCCCTCGGCACTCGGCTGGGCTCGGGGAAGCTAGGCCCGGAGCCGGAGCCTTGGACCTGCAGCCACCTGGGGAGGCCTCCCAGGAGACACCAGCCAGCCCCAGCTGTGTGCCTGGCAGGGGCACGGCTGGGGTCCGAGAGGCCAGGCCAGAGAACCACGGCAGCCTGAGCCGCTGCAGAGGGGACTGGCCCGTCAGAATGTTCCTGGGGCGCCTGTCGCTAGGATAGCCCTGGGTCTGGGACGAGGAACCTGGAGCGCTCTCTCCCTCTCTCCCTCGCTACCCCTCCCCCCAACGTGCCCTGAGCAGGCCCTCAGCGTCCTCAGGCACAGAGCCCCCCGGCCTCCCGGGGGGCGGGGAGGGGGCTGCCAGGAAGAGGGGAGATCCCCACGCGGGGCTGTGCCTGCTTTGCAAGCGCTTGCCGGCTACAGGGGGAAATCCTGGCGCTCGTGTTTTCTGCTCGCTGTGTTTGTGGTTTCGGATTTGCTTTCCGGTGGAGAAAAGGGAAAGACACTTAGCGTTTGCTGAGCGTTCGCCACGCACGGCCCAGGCCCTCTGCACGCTGCCGCCGCCACCAGCCTCCTGACGGGCCTTTTCGTCACCTTCCCGGCGAGGAAGGGAGGAGCAAGGTTAACCCGCGGCGGCACGAAGCTGGGCCAGCGGTTTCTCCTGGGCCCATGTCAGCCCGTGTGTGCGGGTGCTCTGGTCCGGGGATTGCAGTGCGTCCTCCCATCACAGCTCCTCCCGTGACGGGGACCCGCTGGGTGGGGGGATGTGCCCCCGAGGCCTGGTGAGTGGGCTTCAGGCTGTGTCCTCTGCTTACTGAGGGACCTGCACCGTCCTTCCTGGGGCAGCTGGTGTCATGGAGTGGACACTGCACCGTCCTTCCTGGGGCAGCTGGCGTCATGGAGTGGACACTGCACCGTCCTTCCTGGGGCAGCTGGCGTCATGGAGTGGACACTGCACCGTCCTTCCTGGGGCGGCTGGCGTCATGGAGTGGTCACTGCACCATCCCGTCCTTCCTGGGGCGGCTGGCGTCATGGAGTGGACACTGCACCGTCCCGTCCTTCCTGGGGCGGCTGGCGTCGTGGAGTGGACACTGCACCGTCCTTCCTGGGGCGGCTGGCGTCGTGGCAGCTGGGGATCCTCCCGGCTGTGGGGACAGGTTACGGGAACGACCCTGGACCCAGGAGGCGTGGCCAGCCCCCTCCGCAGTGGCTCAGCTGAGTGCGTGTGATCCGCCCGCAGCGCACTCAGCCCTGCCGCATGGCGGGGGGCCGCGGGGTTGGCGTTTCTCACTGTTCACGCCAGCAGCGACCTCTCCGTGGTCCCCGGTCTCCCCGGGGCCCTGAGTCACAGGAGCAGCCCGTGCTCCCACGAGGAAACGTGTCCTCGGGGACGGGGACTGCACCCAGGCCTGCGTGTCCCTTCTGGGCCGTGGCCACGTCGGAGGGGGGCGCTGGCTCCGGGCACACAGGAGGCGGTGACCCTCTGCATGTCAGCACATGCCAGCTGCTGGCGAGCACGCGCCACGTGCCCGGCTAATTCTCATTAGTGAGGCTGCCAGGCGGGTATTCTCCCCATTTCATAGACGTGGAAGCGAGGCTTAGAGAGTTCAAATAACGGGCCCAGGACTCACAGCAGGCAGCTGGCAAAGCCAGGACTGTAGCCGGTATGTGGAACTCCCAGGACTCCATGCGGCAATGACGGTGGGTACCGTGCTGAGCTGGGTGCCTGGGGTGAGAGACGGGATGGGGAGAGGAATTAGGGGGTTTGGGGCTGTGGAGGCGGCCTGGGGACACTGCCTCTTCCTGGCTCTGCCCTTTCCTCTTCCCGGCGCTGGTCCTAGGTCCCCCCCTCCTCCTGCTGTGCCCTGGCATTCTGTGGGGAGAGGCCAGGGGCGGCTGGCAAACATTCCTCACGGGGAAGCAGAGTATGTCTGTGTCCAGAGGCAGCGTGGCGAGTGGGGACCCCGTGGCTGAGGTGGGGACCCCGTGGCCGAGTGAGGATCCCGTGGCCGAGGTGGGGACCCCATGGCCGAGGTGGGGACCCCCATGGCCGAGGTGGGGACCCCGTGTCTGAAGTGGGGACCCTGTGGCCGAGGAGGAGACCCTGTGGCCGAGGGGGGGACCCTGTGGCCGAGGTGGGGACCCTGTGGCCGAGGTGGGGACCCCGTGGCCGAGGGGGGACCCCGTGGCCGAGGGGGGACCCCGTGGCCGAGGTGGGGACCCCGTGGCCAAGGGGGGACCCCGTGGCCGAGATGGGGACCCCATGGCCGAGGTGGGACCCCCTGGCCGAGGTGGGGCCCCCGTGGCTGAGTGAGGATCCCGTGGCCGAGGTGGGGACCCTGTGGCCGAAGTAGGAACCCCGTGGCCGAGGTGGGGACCCCGTGGCCGAGGTAGGAACCCCATGACTGAGTGAGGATCCCGTGGCCGAGGTGGGGACCCCGTGGCCGAGGGGGGACCCCGTGGCCGAGCCGGGGACCCGTGGCCGAGCCGGCTTCAGCTCACAGTGAGTGATGGTGCTGGCTCCCGCGTGGGGGCTCTCACGGGAGAAAACGTGGAAATACTCGCCGCAGCTGTGACGTGCTGCGTGGCACCGGCTCCTCACTCGGGTGCGGTGTGGGCACGCGTGCCAGGAGGCAGTGCGGCTGGGCTCCCTGGTGACTGGGCGGACCGGGAGGGACGGGGAAGGCGCCGCGGCCCGATGGAAGGGTCCGTCCTCTGCAGCTCGGTGTTCAGCGCGGGAGGACTCGGCCGCGCCGCGCGGACACTGTGCCCGTCACGCCGGCCCGGGAGCCCGGCCACGCGCTCGGGCCTCGGGTCCGAGGCCGCGGAGGAGGAAAGGGGTCGCTGAGACTTCCTCTTGGTGAGCCCGTGTCAGTGGTTAGCGGTCCGGCTTTTCCCTGTAACTGTTCCCAGGTCACTTGTTCTGTACCCAGCGCTGTGTTTGCCGGTCAGAAGCTTCCAGAATCCAGTTTGGCAAAACACAGGGCAGATAATTGCCCGTCGTCGGTCCTCTGCCCGTTCTCGTGCTCCCTGTGCCGTCTGGAAGGTTTTTGGACGCACAGTTGAGTTCTTTGGCGGCTGCGAGAACCTGCCGTGCCTGGGCCGTCCGAGAATCTGGATTCTCTAATAAGCACCGGTGTGGGGCTTCATGGGTGAACCGGAGTGACCCAGGAAAGAGGAATAAGATGCAAATCAACTGATTTGTACCGTCTGTCTGACCCGTGATGTGGGACTGACTCTGAACCACTCAGCTCACGGCCCTCCGGCGGGGCTGGTTCAGGTGGTCGCGGGCAGCACGTTGACGAGTCGAATAGAATCCCCTGGAATGGGAACATTCGTGCATCGCAGAGGCAGCAGTGGGTACTGTTTTGTGAAGCTGCTGGCTCAGCTTTGCGCGTGTGAGATGATGCCAGGGCACAGGAGCCATCAGGTTGCAGACGGTGAGTCACACCTCCAAAGGCGGGAGAGAACGGTGGTCTCCACAGACCCCACGGAGGTGGCTCTGAAGTGTGGGTGCTCCGTCCTGAAGCAGTGGCTCCTAGGGGCTCCCCGATGTCTGTGAACTGCCGGCTTCTGGGAGAGCAGGCTGTGCTGGCCGCGGAGATGCTGTCCAGAGGGCCGGTGTGACTGCGCCTGAGGCTCCCTCGTCAGGGACGACCGAGGTGCCGGACCAGCGGTGCCCGCCAGCGGCTCTGGCAGCCGGCGGGAGGCAGCGGCAGGGGCTTCCGCTCCGGAGAGAGCCCCTGGGCCCAGGAGAAGACAGAGCCGTGGACCTGGGAGCCAGACGCCGAGATTCTGTTGTCTGCTCGGTGCTGGTGCTTGTCAGGGACAGTGGGAGAGGAGACTGAGAGTGTTTGCACAGAGCAGAGCTGTCTCTTTAAAAATTTAAAAATATGTACTTTTTATTGATTTCAGAAAAGTAGGAAGGAGAGAGAGAGAGAGACATCAGTGATGAGAATCGTTGCGTGGCTGCCTCCTGCACACCCCCTACTGGGGATCAAGCCCACAACCCGGGCATGTGCCCTGACCAGGAATCTAACTGTGACCTCCTGGTTCACAGGTCGATGTTAAACCACTGAGCCACACTGGCTGGGCTCAATTTTTATTGATGGATTTGAGAGAAAGGAACTGGATGTGTTGTCCCCCTTATCGATGCATGTGTGGGCTGACTCTTGTATGTGCCCGGCAACCTTGAACCTGCAGCCTTGGTGTTTCGGGAAGATGCTCCAACCAGCCGAGCTCCCAGTCCGGCAAAGCATGTTCCATGAGGAGTTTTCTTTCCTCCCCCCCTTAGCTTTGTCTTCCTTCCTTTCTTTGCCTTTTTCTTTTTCTTTCTTTCTTTTTAAAAAAATATATTTTATTGATTTTTTTTTACAGAGAGGAAGAGAAAGGGATAGTTAGAAACATCGATGAGAGAGAATCACCGATCAGCTGCCTCTTGTACACCCACTACCAGGGATGTGCCCACAACCAAGGTCCAAGCCCTTGACCGGAATCAAACCTGGGACCTTTCAGTCCGCAGGCTGATGCTCCATCCACTGAGCCAAACCGTCTCAGCTACCTTCTTTTGCTTTCTTTTTCTCCCCTCCCTCCCTCCTTCCTTCTCTTCCTCCCTCCCTCCATTCCTCCCTCCCTCCTCCTTCTCTCCATCCCTCCCCTCTTCCCTCACTCCCTCCCAGGTTGGCATGTTTCTCGAACCCGGATATTGATACATTTTGGGTAATTCCCCATCAGAAGGATAAGCTCTTGAACTTGAATGACAGGCTCCTCTACCCGGTGGTCCCTGAGCTGGCTGCTCAAAGTAGCCAGGACGCTATTGCCCAGCCCCCGGCTCTGGAGGAGGAGGCGGGGGTGGAGGCCAAGCTGGGGGGGTGGGGGGGGAGGCCAGGCTGGAGGATGTGAGGATCCCAGGCCTGCTGGACGGGAGTGCTTTCTTAGGAATCTTCCCCCTTGAAAAGCGACTTCCACTTTCCGATTTATTTAGAGGCTTTTGAAGTTATGTTTACGAAATCCTTTCCCGCCGCCTCACGTGATCTGGGACATAGCAGCTGGGATGAGGATCTTTTTGCCCAGATGGACCGTTGGGCCGGCTGGCCCTGGGGGAAACGTGGAGAAGTTAAAGAGCCAGGCAGGCAGGGTTTTCGGTGGTAAGTCACCCTGAGCGGCAGCCCAGGGCCTGCGCCAGGCGGCAGGTGGATGCCAGCTCTGCCCTGGGCACATTGCCGAGTCCTGGTCCCTTACAGGCCTGTCCGCCCGGGTGCGAAGGCCCCATGAAGCTAGAGACGGGCCCTGTGCATAGCAGGCCCTGCATAAGGGCCGATTCGCCCGGCCTGTTGTCCTTGGTCCCCAGGACTCTGTGTGTGGTCGCAGGCCGTCAGCCAGCAGATCGGCCATCGGGGCTTCCACAGGGACACGGGGCCCAGAGCAGAGCGTGCGTGGGCCCCACGTGGCTGTGGCCCCAGAGCCCACAGAGCCGCCCGGATCAGCGCTGAGTGTGCCCAGCTCTCCGTGTGTGTCCTCGGTTCCGGTCATCGAAACCGAGCCCACGAGGACGCAGGGGGGAGGACGGAGGCCACGCACATGGGACACGCTCAAAACCAGAGGCCACGCACACGGACACACTCGGGAGCAGAGGCCACGCACACGGACACACTCGGGAGCAGAGGCCACACACACGGACACGTTCGGGAGCAGAGGCCACGCACACGGACACACTCGGGAGCAGAGGCCACGCACACGGACACACTCGGGAGCAGAGGCCACGCACACGGACACACTCGGGAGCAGAGGCCACACACACGGACACGTTCGGGAGCAGAGGCCACGCACACGGACACACTCGGGAGCAGAGGCCACGCACACGGACACACTCGGGAGCAGAGGCCACGCACACGGACACACTCGGGAGCAGAGGCCACGCACACGGGACACACTCGGGAGCAGAGGCCACGCACACGGACACACTCGGGAGCAGAGGCCACGCACACGGGACACACTCGGGAGCAGAGGCCACGCACACGGACACACTCGGGAGCAGAGGCCACGCACACGGGACACACTCGGGAGCAGAGGCCACGCACACGGGACACACTCGGGAGCAGAGGCCACGCACACGGACACACTCGGGAGCAGAGGCCACGCACACGGCACACACTCGGGAGCAGAGGCCACGCACACGGGACACACTCGGGAGCAGAGGCCACGCACACGGACACACTCGAGAGCAGAGGCCACGCACACGGGACACACTCGAGAGCAGAGGCCACGCACACGGACACACTCGGGAGCAGAGGCCACGCACACGGACACACTCGGGAGCAGAGGCCACGCACACGGACACACTCGGGAGCAGAGGCCACGCACACGGGACACGTTCGGAACCAGAGGCCACGCACACGGGACACACTCGGGAGCAGAGGCCACGCACACGGACACACTCGGGAGCAGAGGCCACGCACACAGGACACACTCGGAACCAGAGGCCACGCACACGGACACACTCGGGAGCAGAGGCCACGCACACGGACACACTCGGGAGCAGAGGCCACGCACACGGACACACTCGGGAGCAGAGGCCACGCACACGGACACACTCGGGAGCAGAGGCCACGCACACGGACACACTCGAGAGCAGAGGCCACGTACACGGACACACTCGAGAGCAGAGGCCACGCACACGGACACACTCGGGAGCAGAGGCCACGCACACGGACACACTCGGGAGCAGAGGCCACGCACACAGGACACACTCGGGAGCAGAGGCCACGCACACGGGACACACTCGGGAGCAGAGGCCATGCACATGGGACACGTTCGGGAGCAGAGGCCACGCACACGGACACACTCGGGAGCAGAGGCCACGCACACGGGACACGTTCGGGAGCAGAGGCCACGCACACGGACACACTCGGGAGCAGAGGCCACGCACACGGGACACGTTCGGGAGCAGAGCCCGCCGCCGCTGAGGTGCGTGACGGACAGCGTGGCGTCCCCGCGTGTCCTCTCCGGGGAGCGGGGAGCTCGTGGGCACAGCTTCCTGGAAGGCGGCCGTCCTGGGGTTCGGTCTCCGCTCGCGGTCCCTCCGCAGGGTGCCCGGCTCTGCCTCTGAGGCCGGAGCGCCGGCCGGAGCACGCCCGTGGGAGGCGATACCTGCTCTTCCAGGCCCTCCCCCTCCTGCTGCGGTTCAGGCCCCGCCGAGGCGTCCCCGTCCATTCGGGGATTTTGGGGGGATTTTCGAACGCCTGCCTGTCTGCGTGGCCACCGCCTGCCTCCTGCTCTGAGGCTGGAGGAGGACAGAAGGAACGGACCGCACAGACGTGTCTGAGTCAGTCTGAGGAGGAGGAGAGCATCCTGACCCCCAGAGAATGACCAGGTTTGGGGAGGCGTGGTCAGACACCCATGGCAACCTCTGAGTGTGGAAACGGGGCAAGAGCCCTGCTTTGTGCCCTGCTCCCTGCCCTGCAGCTGGTCAAGAGCTCCGTGTGAGCCGAAACCGGTGTGGCTCAGTGGATAGAGCGTCGGCCTGGGGACTGAAAGGTCCCGGGTTCGATTCCGGTCAAGGGCATGTACCTTGGTTGCGGGCACATCTCCACAGTAGGAGGTGCGCAAGAGGCAGCTGATTGATGATGCTCTCTCATTGATGTTTCTAACCCTCTATCCCTCTCTCTTCCTCTCTGTAAAAAATCAATAAAATATATATTTTAAAAAGCTCCATGTGAGGCTGGCCTGGCGGGGGGCAGGGGGCAGCGGGCAGCTCTCCGGTCCCCATAGTGGGTGTCACAGCTCACAGCCTCCCTCCCCTTCTGGGGCCTCTCCCTGGGCCCTCTCCTGGCAGGCCTCTCCTCACCTGGCACGGCCTGTCCCTGCGGGCCCGGCGGCCGTGGGCGTGGGGGAGGTCCATCCCGGGCCTGGCAGTGCTGGGCCAGAACCAGACGCCGGCTCAGCCACTTAGCTTCTCGTAAGCTCGGGGTGTGTGTGTGTGTGTGTGTGTGTGTGTGTGTGTGAGAGAGAGAGAGAGAGAGAGAGAAAGAGAATAAGAGAATGATACACAGCATAGCAGAAGCTGTTAGCCCAGCACCTGGCTTATGGGATACATTGTTAAAGAGACTGTAGCCTGGCCGGTGGCTCAGTGGTTAGAGCAGGTCCTGGTCCTGGTCCAGGGCATGCACTTGGGTTGCAGATTCACTCCCCACCGTTGGTCGGGTGCATGTGGGAGGCAGGCAGTTAACGTGTCTCTTGCACGTGGATGTTTCCCTCCCTCCGGTCCTTCCTCCCTCCTTCTCTTCCTCTGGAAAGCAATGGAGAAAATATCCTGGGGTGAGGATTAACAGAAAAGTAAATTTAAAGAACCTTCATTCATGCCTTTAGTGTTCCCTCTCCACCAGACGGGGAGACCTTGCTCCGCTTGGTGGCCCCCGGGCCTGGCCTGTGGGCAGCGGCCGCCGGCTCGGCGTTACCGTGAGCGTCACCCGGGGACAGGCCGGGCCGCGCAGGGCGTTCGGAGGCTGGAGCCGGGAGCCGGGGCGCCAGGCCCTGCGGCTCCGCTGAGGAGCGGTACTGAGTGGGGGTGAGCTCTGACTTGTTGGAAACACAAAGCCCAGCCCCGGCTCACTGCTGTCCGGCCGCCGCCTTGTCCGTACGCGGAGTGCGTGTCAGAGACGGCTCGCTGGGACCTCAGGGACCTCAGAACAGGCGCTGTCAGCGTCCTGGCAGAAGCCGCCCCGGCGGCTGCACCCCACGGAGGCCTTTCCGTGGGGCGGGGCCCCTCCGTGGGGCGGGGGCCTCTCCGTGGGGCGGGGGCCTCTCCGTGGGGCGGGGGCCTCTCCGTGGGAAGTCTCTCTGTGGATCGGGGGCCCCTCCGTGGAGCCGTGGCCTCTCCGTGGGCCGTGGCCTCTCCGTGGGGCGGAGGCCTCTCCGTGGAGCCGTGGCCTCTCCGTGGATCGGGGGCCCCTCCGTGGAGCCGTGGCCCCTCCGTGGAGCCGTGGCCTCTCCGTGGATTGGAGGCCTCTCCGTGGAGCCGTGGCCTCTCCGTGGGGCGGGGGCCTCTCCGTGGGGCGGGGCCTCTCCGTGGGGCCGTGGCCCCTCCGTGGGGCCGTGGCCTCTCCGTGGGCCGTGGCCTCTCCGCGGGGCCGTGGCCTCTCCGTGGGGCCGTGGCCTCTCCGTGGGGCCGTGACCTCTCCGTGGAGCCGTGGCCTCTCCGTGGGGCGGGGGCCTCTCCGTGGAGCCGTGGCCTCTCCGTGGGGCCGTGGCCTCTCTGTGGATCGGAGGCCCCTCCGTGGGGCCGTGGCCTCTCCGTGGGGCGGGGGCCTCTCCGTGGGGCGGGGGCCTCTCCGTGGATCGGAGGCCCCTCCGTGGAGCCGTGGGCTCTCTGTGGGGCCGTGGCCTCTCCGTGGGGCGGAGGCCCCTCCGTGGGGCGGAGGCCCCTCCATGGAGCCTCTCCGTGGATCGGGGGCCCCTCCGTGGGGCGGAGGCCCCTCCGTGGGGCCGTGGCCTCTCTGTGGATCGGAGGCCTCTCGGTGGAGAGCGGTTTGGATCTGGAGCCGCTGAGCCCCGAGGGGACGGGGACTCAGCCCCGTGCTGGTGGCGGGTCCCACACCAGTGAAGGGGGGGCTGTGTGTGTGTGTGTGGGCGGGAACGGGATGTGTGGTGATGGGAACACAGCGCTGAAATCCTTCTTTCCGGACCCCCTCCCCTCCTCACCCTCACCCAGGGCACCGGCCTGGCAAACCCGTGAGCCGTACCAGCCTCCGTGGTAGTTGGAGGCTCAGGCGGGGAGGAGGGCCCGCGTGGTTGGGGGGGGATCCCCCGAACGCCAGGTGGACGGCGGGGAGAAGGTTCTAGCATCAGAGCTCAGCGTGGACGGGACGGGCCCTCCGCCCTCGGCCGGTGGCGGCAGCTCCGTGGCCCAGCAGCCGCCGAGCGCGCTGGGCTCCTGCCGCCATCAGGGCCGTGTCTTCCTCCTCGCAGTGACGCGCTGGTCTGCTCCTCTCCGCTCGGAGCGGATCCCGCCAGTGAGAGCGATGCTGCAGAAGGCACTGTTTGCCCCGGGTGGCTCCGTGGTCAGAGCGTTGGCCCCCAGACCAAAGGGTTGGGGGTTCGACTCCCAATTAGGAGCACGTACCTCAGTTGCACGTTTGATCCCTGTCCCTGGTCAGGGCGTGTTCAGGGGGCAACCAATTGATGTGTCTCCCCCATATCCACGTGTCTATGTCTCTCTCCCTCCCCTTCCACTCTCTAAAAATCAGTGGGAAAAACATCCTCAGGTGAGGAATGAATGAATGAGTGAGTGAGTGAATGAATGAGAAGGTTCCACTTCTAGGGGTTCCTTTCTGCGCAGAGTCGGTGCTGGGAACCCGAGGCAGCAGTGACCACGCCACATCCTGAGGCGGGAATGCTCCAGGGCTTGTGCTCGGCCTGGGCCCAGCTGCTGTGCAGTGACTCTCCTTCCCTCTGGCCGCCCCGCCCTGCTCAGCCCTGCCCTTCGCCATGGAAGCACCGCGGGGCCCCGGGCGTGGTGGCCAGGTCGCACTTTCCACGCAGGACAGCCCTCAGGGAGGTGGGCACCCCCAGCCCTCCGCCATGTCCTTTGCCAGCGTCACGCACACCTCCGCACGCCGGCCCCGAGCAGGGGTGAGGCCGGAGGCTCGGTCCGGGCGGAGAGGGGTCTGGTCTGTGCCGGGGGTGGGGGGCGTCGGCAGCCGAGGGGGTTCAGGGCGCTGCAGGAGCTTAAGGAAACCGGAACGGGCTGATCCTTGGCGCCCTCCCCGTTCCCCTGGCCGCGCCGCGGCTGGCTGTGGAATGCCCAGACGCAGGCCTGCCGTGTGCTCTGTGGGCCCCGGGAGTTTCCCACTTCCTTCGGTGGAAACCACGGCCTCCTTCCCGTCGGCACCAGACACGCCAGAGTGAGCCGGGCCTGGTGCCGGGCCTGGTGCCGGGATGGAGGCGTCCTTCAGCAGCCAGAGCCTCAAGGTCAGGTGCTCCTGTGCCCGCCCCGCCCCCCGCCTCCGCACCTCCTTTATAGACAGACCTGCGGGAGCCTGCTCACCCACCTCCTACACAGAGGGACCGGCCGGGAGCCTGTGCCCATCCCCTCCGCACCTCCTACACAGACGGACCGGCCAAGAGCCTGCGCCCATCCCCTCCGCACCTCCTACACAGACAGACCGGCCAGGAGCCTGCGCCCATCCCCTCCGCACCTCCTACACAGAGGGACCGGCCGGGAGCCTGCTCGCCCGCGTGCTCTCTCCCGGCTCCCCTGACCTTCCCTGCGTGTGCGTGGGCTTGTCCGCCAGCCGAAGGGCTGCTCTGCGCTGTGGCAGATCGTCCTGCTCCTCTGGGCGGGACCTTCCCTTCCCCGCCCCCCCCTCCCTGTGGCACCACCATTGGCGTCTGTCTGGCTGCTCCCCACTCTCTGCCCGGGACAGCCTCTTCCCAAACTCCCCGTCAGCCCTGCCTGCAGAGCAAGCCAGGCTGTTTCGTCGCCCAGATCTGAGCCCCGTGACCGAGAATGGGATCCTTCTGCCGACTGCGTGTGTGTGGGCTTTTCTCTCGCCCGAACACGGAGCGAGGTGCGTGTGACGGGCTGGCCATTCCGGCCGGGCAAGGGGTGCTGCGGGCGGAGCCGCGGGGGCGTCGCGGCGCGGAGATGGGTGTGCAACCGCCCGCCCGGCCGGGCCAGGTGTGCAGGGCGGGCCCGCCGGGCAGTGCCCGGGGCATGCTGGGAAGCCCAGGCGGGAGCTGGCTCCCGACGGTTCCAGAACCAGGAGGCAGCCGGCTCTCCGCTGCTGCGTGGACCTCAGAGGCTGGACGGGGAGGACGTCAGGTTCCAGGCCGAAAGCCACCAGCCAGGGGGCCCGAGAGGACGTGGCGGGACCGGGAAATGGTGAGTGGCCGGTGGACCGGCCTGATGGCCACGCTGGGCACGTGCCCAGGAGCCGGCGCCGGGCCGAACCTTGAAGGGCCGCGCTGGAGGAAATCAGAGTGACAAGGGGGCGTGGCCGCTCGTTAAAGGGGCAGCGTAGTAAGCCGGGGCCAGGGAGGCGCCTATGGCAGGGCGTTTGGGCGCCTCTTAGCGTGTTGCCCCGGGGAAGGGACTGTGTCCTGCCCGGTGCCTCCGTCCTCCCCCACGTGGCTTCAGGGACACAGGAGCCGGGGGTTTCCCTGCCCTCATTCTCCTGTGCGTGGAGCCCCGCGAAGCAGCCTGCTTCTGAGCTCCGTGGTCAGCAATGTGGACCCGTGGCTGTGAATGGTGTGTGTATGTGTGTGTGGGGTGGGGGAGGCTGCTCTGACGGACAGAACCGCACCGCGGCCGTGGCGCCTGGGCCTCTGCGCCCACCTGAGGCCCTCAGGGCCGCTGTGCGTGTGCTTGATCGCTACCGATGGTCTTGTTAGATGCCAGAGGCTGCCTGCCCCGCGGTCTGTGACCCGCGATGCATGGTTGACGGAGCAGGCCTGAGGACTCGCAGGCATGGATTGGAATCCCCCGCCCCACGCCCACCTGTCTTCCCAGGCTGTCCACCGGTCCTCCTGGAGAGGATGCTGCCCGAGAGGCCCACAGAGCCCGGTCTGGGGCGAGGAGGGACTGTGCTCCTCCACACGGGGCGTCGGGGCAGGCTCTCGGGAGAGGGTGGCGTCTGCAGGCCGGCTGCCCCTGTGCTTCTGGAAGGCTGGCCAGGCAGCTGGCCGGAGAGGGCAGGCAGCCGGTGAGCAGCTTCCTCCGGCGTGATTCTGGGGGGGTCGCACTGCCTGCACGGGGTGATGCTGTGGGATGCTGTGTGGCTGCGTTTCCTTCCGTGGTTTTGCTCCTCACGGCCCGTGCCCATCAGTGCTTTGTGCCAAGGGAGGAGAGTCTTGGTTGGTGAGAGTGGGTTCTGTGAAGGGGCTGTTTTCCTATTAGTTCAAGTTCACTTACTCTTAGTATTGGAAGTTTCCAATACAAAGAGTATTGGGGCCTGCCTGGGATTGGCAGGTGCCCATGCCTCCTTCGGACCAGCAACTTACAAACTTACAAACTCTTCACAGAAAGCCTGTGCTGTCTCAGTTCTTCGTTTTTTTTTTTAATATGGCATTTTGGGAAGATGAAAGCTTATACTCTGGGGCTTAGACCTTGTGAGGTGCTTGGTGGCTGGGGTTTAGTTCTTCCCCTCGGCCTTGGGCAGTCACTGTGTCATTTCCCAGAGGAGATGGGAGAGGCACAGCACGGAGGGAGTGGTGTGCTCTCCAGACCAGTTTTAGAATCGAGAGTCAACCAGCCGCCTCCCACTCCATCACCCATTTCACCACTGGCTTTAGGGGACCAGGGGCCGGAGCAGGTGGGAGGAAACGGGTCCTGGTACACAGGCATGGACTCCAGTCCTGCTTCTGCCTCTGATGAGCTCTGTGACCTTGAGCAAGTCACGGGGTGCTGAGCTGTGCTCTTCCTGGGGAATCGGGGTGATCTTGGTCTCTGCCATCCCCTGCCCCAGGGCTGAGCATCGTACAAAATGACGTGTGGAAGCTCCCTCAGCTTCACCACGTGAAAGGACGGAGGAGGAGGAGGAGGAGGAGGAGGAGGAGGAGGAGCAGGAGGAGGAAGCGTGTTGAAGGAGGTTCCTTATGCCGGGCCCTCTGCACGAACCCCGTCTCCTGACCTGGGTCCCCACCACAGACCCCCAGGGTCCGTCTCCTCCACCCAGGCTGCACACGTTTACACCGAGCAGGTGGGGGACGGGGTGCTGGCTGCCCCCCGGTTCTGGTCCCCTCGGAGCGCGTGGCTAACGTAGGAGGAGAGGGCAGGCGTGGGCTCCTGGAGGACAGGCCTGTCTTGGGCAGAGCTGCGTGGGTGACACAATCCAGGTGACACAATGCAGTCCGATCGCCACCCACCGTGGGAGGCAGCTGTGGCCAGTGCCTCTGACCTCCCTGTAGCCACACACACTTCTCCCGAGGCCGAGCGTGGGGCGGGGACCGGCTGGTTCTGAACTAGCCGCCTGCCTCCCGCCCACGTTACCTCCCCCAGCTCCTCCCCGAGGAGAAGGGGACTTTCCGTCAGGACTCGTCCGAGCCCGTCTGTCTGCAGCTGTCTCATAGGAATCTCTTTCACGTCCACCTCAGGGTGCGGGTTCTGGCGAAGGGCCGCGCGCAGATGAAAAGAGACTTGAAGAAATTCAACTCGGCGATAGGGGGGCCAGGCGGCAGTCCAACTCTCGTGGGAGGACTGATCCTGCTCTGGCCCTGCCATCCCTTCATGGAGACTTTGGGGAAACATCTTAGGCAACATAAACAGAAACTACAGGTAGCCCTCAGGCAGGAAATCACAGACACTGACAGGGACACACAGGTGGAGGCTGCTTCAGGTGACCATGTCTCCACTAAAGGGTGAGTGGCTAGAGCAATGAAGGTTGTGGACCAGCCTTCCTGGCTTCTGTCAGCATCTCTCTGTTAGTGAAAGGGATTTGTTTCCAGCACAGTCTGTCAGCATCACAGGATCATCTGCCGAGGACCTGCATGCCAGGCAGGCAGCGCCCGGGCACCGCTGGGCTCAGTGCCGCCCGTGGGGAAGTGTCCTCACCACCCCCTTTCCCAGGCGGGGAGCTAAGGCTCAGAGCCCCTGGGGCTGGGCCTGTGTCAGAACAGAGGGCAGATTCAAATTTCTGTTTGCTGGCTCCAGACCTTTGCTCCCTCTGCCCCTCGCCCGGCCAGCTGGCCGAATACCCTCATGTTTCTCTCGCTCTCGGGCTGATAGGACCAAGTACCTGCCCGGTGGTGCTCAGCTGGGCTGTACTTTAGATGACCCAGCAGTCTCTGTGCCGGACGGCAGTCCAAACCCAGCCAGCCAGAACCGGGACCTGGGCCTGGGCAAGAGCGGCACAGCTCCCAGGTGGTGCTGATGGTTGGCCATGGCACCGCCAGGCCTCAGGCAGGGGCGCTCCGGTGAGGGGGGGGCGGCCATGGAACCCTTCAGCCAGTGCGTTAGGGGCCACAGTTCCAGATGGCTCTGTGAAGCCCTTTGGTTTAACGGGGTCCTTCAGCCTGTGGGCTTACAGGCAGCTCCGAACTCCCACGTGGACTCATGGGAGCTGGATGCTGGGACCCAGGCTGTGGCTCTGAGGGGAGGGGAGGTGCTGAGGCCCGGGCTGTGGCTCTGAGGGGATGGGAGGTGCTGGGACCCGGGCTGTGGCTCTGAGGGGAGGTGCTGGGAGGGCTGTGGCTCTGAGGGGGAGCGGGTGTGGTCTGCAAGGTTGCCAAGAGGATGGCCAGTGAGACCTGGGTGCATCCTTTGCTAGGCTTAGGTTGGGCATTTAAATGTGGCAGGTGGGGAGGATAAAGCGTAGATCCAACTCTGCATCATGCAAAAACATGAAAATGGGGTTTTAAAACGAACGACTGCTGATTTTTAAATCAAATCTTTTACCCTGAATAGGTGTTGTTCGGTTGCCCCAGGCAACTGCAGGCAGGCAGCCTGACTCTGGCAGGCCTGGTTGGATCTGGGCACTGGGTTTATCAAAGTGGCAGCGTGGTGCCCTCGCAGGGGGCCTGTGGATCAGCCTCTCGCACAGTGCCAGGCGGAGAGGGTGCCAGGCCGAGTGGGTGCTTAGCACATGCGCACGCTCTTCCGGTCCTTTCTGCCCCGTGTGAGTGATGGTGTCTACCCTGCCGCCCAGGATAAACGGTAAAGCCCCTCAGAACAGACGGCTGGCCTGGGCAGGAGCGGACCACAGGCCAGGAACGGAGGAGCCGCCTGGTGTCTCCCTGGGCCCCCGCCCCAGCCTGGGATCTCAGTGGACCTGACGGAGGGGGTGCCGGCATTTCTGACCGCGGAGGGAAGACCGCCGGGCACAGGGGTGGCTTTGCTGCCCGCGGTGAGTGTGGATCGGAGGGCAGTGCCCTCAGGTGCGATGACCACCTCACAGGCTCGCCACGCCCTGTTTGGGACTGTTCCTTCGCACACAGAGGACACCCCGTCCACTCACTGACCAGAGGGTGTGTGTGTGGCGGGGGGTGCTTGCATTCACTCTGCTTTTCCTAGGGACGGGCTGGCTCCCTGGCTTCAAGGCAGGAGGGCGGCGTCAGTCTGTCTGGTGAGAGGCGTTTAAAATGCCGCCTGGACAGCGTTTCCCTGGCTCGCTCTCCTTGTCTGACCTCCTTTGGTTCACGCTGCATCCCAGCGAAGCTGCCTGTTCTCCAGAAGTCACGGATGGCAATCTCTTAGCAAATGGCCTTGCTGTCCCCCTTTTCTCCCCAAACTGTGAGATGTTGCTTCCCTCTTAAATAAGAATCGCCAGTAACTTAGTACAATTCTTTTTAAAAATATATATATATTTTTTTTATTGATTTTTTTTTTACAGAGAGGAAGGGAGAGAGACAGAAACATCGATGAGAGAGAATCATCGATCAGCTGCCTCTTGCACACCCCCTACTGGGGATGTGCCCGCAACCAAGGTACATGCCCTTGACCGGAATCGAACCTGGGACCTTTGAGTCTGCAGACCCACACTCTATCCACTGAGCCACACCGGTTAGGGCTCAGTACAGTTCTTCGCAGTGAGTGGACTCTCCAGTGGCTCACCCAGCACATGTCCCTGAGTTTCTGATCTTCCGGCCTGTGCCAGGCTGCCCTCCAGCTTTCCCACATCCCACCTGTGCCCAAAGGGGGTTAGAGCCTCAATGCGCCCTTCAAATATAAAAGGATGCGAATTAAACCTCAAGAAGCGGGCGCTCTGTGGGGATCGCGCTGATCTGGGCTATTGGGTGCTCACCCAGCCCTGCCCGGGCGCAGCCCCGCCCACACGCCCTTAGCCCCGCCCGCCCGCCCTCAGCCCCGCCCCGCCCGCCCTCAGCTCCGCCCCGCCCTGCCCGCTCTTAGCCCCGCCCTCCCTGAGCCCCGCCCCGCCCACACGCCCTTAGCCCCGCCCCGCCCGCCCTCAGCTCCGCCCGCCCTGCCCGCTCTTAGCCCCGCCCGCCCTGAGCCCCGCCCCGCCCACACGCCCTGAGCCCCGCCCCGCCCGCCCTCAGCCCCGCCCACACGCCCTCAGCCCCGCCCGCGCTGCGAGGCCCGTCCTAGGCTTTTGGGTGGAAAATTCAACCCGAAGCCCCGCCCGAGGTTGGCGAGGGGAACCCCCGCCCCCATCAGCCCGCGTGGCCTCCAGGTGGCCGGACCGAGGTGGTCCAGAGGCGGAGGGGTCGGTAGCAGCAGGAAAAGGCAGTTTCCCTTCCCCCTCCGCCGTCGCTTTGGTGCTCCCCGCGGAGAGCATCGGACAAAGGGTACAGGAGTCAGAGTCTGCCTGACCCTCTCCCAGCGACATGCGGCTTAAAACTAACTCTCAAGCCCATCCAGGACACGCTACGCATCCACCGTGGGAAATGAAGTGAAGGCCACCTGTCCGCGCCCGGTTGGATGTTTTTTCCTAAGCATCTATTATGAAAAAACGGCTTTCCCGCCGGCAGAGGCTATTTCCGTGTCCTCCTCGGGCCGGTTACTCTGATAAAGAACATTCCCATTCCCGTCTCTGCCCTCTCCCGTAAAATCGCGTCAGAGGAAGTGGAACATTAAGGCAGTTCGCCTCCTTTGAGATTATCCCGGGACCACGGAATTTCAGCCGGTGTTATTATATTTTTGAGCCCCGTGGTTAATCCTTCCGTTCTGTGGACGACTCGGAGTGCCAGCCTCGCAGCCCAGGCTGGACCCGCCCCCCGCCCAGGGCCTGAATGGCACCCTCACCTGCAGGCGGGGAGTCTATAAAGTCAAGGCCGGGAAGGGACAGTTTCGGCAGAACCCTGGTACACCCTGACGTCTGCTTACGGAGGAGAACAGAGACGTCTCTGGAGCTCTGGGCAGACGCTGTGCGGCTGGGAGAACACACCAGCGTGAGGGGCACGGGCCTGGCTCAGGAGCCTTTCTGCTGGGCCTGCCCCGGCCCCGGCCGCGCCGCCTGCCCCGCCTCCAAGTGTTCACGGCACCGTGTCCCTTCCCGGGAGCGTCGCTCGCCACACGGGAGAAGTTCTCCCTTTGAGCAGTTTATTTATTTTTAATACGTTTTATTGATTTTTTTTTTTTTTTTTTTTTTTTTTACAGAGAGGAAGGGAGAGGGATAGAGAGCTAGAAACATCAATGAGAGAGAAACATTGATCAGCTGCCTCTTGCACACCCCCTACTGGGGATGTGCCCACAACCAAGGTCCATGCCCTTGTCTGGAATCGAACCCGGGACCCTTCAGTCTGCAGGCCGACGCTCTATCCACGGAGCCACACCGGCGCTGGCGCTTTGAGCAGGTTGGAGTACGTTTGGCGTGAGGACAGTTGTCGAGACCAAGGGAAGAGCCAGCCGAAGCTGTGGCCGGACTGGGCCATTGGCCTCCCACAGGCGAGCGGAGTGGCCGGCTGGAGGCTGTCCGTGCGCACGGCCTGTCCCGCCCTCCCTCTGAGGGAGCCCGGTCTGGCACGCTAGCCGGGGCCTTCCTGTGCCATCCTCCGCGTCCACGTCCTGCTGTCCGCGCCGGACACGGCAGGCGGGATGGTACAGCTGTGCAAAGCCTGTAAGAGGGACAGAGGCATGAACCGGGGTCAAAGGTGAAGGGTCGCGGGCGCCTCACCCTGGTCCCCGCGGCAGTGCCCCCGGCCCTCTCCACGCGGGCGGCTCTTCAATGGCAGCTGCCGGCGGAGGGAACGTGTGTGTGTGTGTGTGTGTGTGTGTGTGTGTGTGTGTGTGTCAGCTGCAGGGAGCTGCCCAATGCCATGGAAGGAAGAGGGTTCTCCAACTTCCCCCATCACGTTCTCTGGCTCCGGCATCTCGCCGCCCCGGCACAGCCCCTGGCACAGCCCGGCGCCTGGGGGGCCTGGCGCTGTGGCTCCCAGCAGGCCCAGAAGGTTCTGTGGGGCCCGCCTCCCCCACCTGGAGCCACAGCCAGAATGGGGGTGAGTCCCTGGGCTCTGGTCCTGGGGCGGGGCTTGTCCAGGGTTCAGATGAAGTTAGAGTTAGGAGGAAGGAGCCGACCTCAGAGCCTCCCCTCCCCTCCCCGCCCCTCCCCGCCCCGCCCCTCCCCTCCTCACCCCTCCTTTCCCCTCCCCTCCCCTCCCCTCCTTTACCCTCCTCTCCCCACCCCTCCCGGCCCCTCCCCTCCCCTCCTTTCCCCTCCCCTCCCCACCCCTCCCATCCTCTCCTCTCCCCACCCCTCCCGGCCCCTCCACCCCTCCCCTCCCTTCCCCTCCCCTCCTGCTCTCTCTGCCTGACAGAGGCCTGTCCCTCCCCGTGGCACCCCGCCTGTGCTAATAATAGCGAGGGCCGGTCTGCCAAGCAGGGAGCCGGGAGCTGTGCCGAGGAGGGCCGGGCAGCCCTGGTGGAGCCCCTGGGAGCAGAGTGGGCCTTTGTGCGGGGACTCCTGTCCCTCCCGCGGGCAGCCTCCTGGGGAGGGCGGGCAGCCTCCTGGGGAGGGCGGCGCCTCGGGCCTGCGCGGTCCCAGGAAACACCGTTCCCAACAGCTCCGGCCTGCGCCCCCCGGGGGGCCGGAGGGGGGCTGCCTGGGGGGGCCTGCCCCGTGGGTCAGCACAAGTGGGGACAGAGGAAGAGAGGGTGAGGGTGAGCACCTCCGTTTAGTGCTGGCCCGGGTCCTTTCCAAAAAGAAAAGAAAAGTGAAACGTCTTTAAAACAGCCCAGAGCCCGCCGCCCGGCCCAGGGCAGCTCTGGGACCCGGTGGACACACGGACTCGGGACCGGCTGGGGGATGTCTCCGCAGCTCCCTGCGGCGCTCTCCCGTCCAGTCCGGCTGGGACGGACCGCTGTTCAGGCCTTAAAACAAAACACTTCCCGCCTGACTGGTGTGGCTCAGTGGATAGAGCGTCAGCCTGCAGACTGGGGGGTCCCAGGTTCGATTCCGGTCAAGGGCATGTACCTTGGTTGCGGGCACATCCCCATTAGGGGGCGTGCAGGAGGCAGCTGATCAGTGTTTCTCTCTCATCGATGTTTCTAACTCTCTATCCCTCTCTCTTCCTCTCTGTAAAAAATCAATAAAATATATTTAAAAAATGAGAAAACATAACACTTCCCGGTGGGGGGTGTTGTCAGGGCCCCTTGGCCAGAGGGACCTCCGTGTGGTGAGGGAGCACCCCCACTCGTGCCGTCTCCCTGGGTGTGGCAGTGACCTTGGGAGCCGGGCAGGGCCGTCGGGTGGTCACCCCGTTTCTCACACGAGGAAGCCAGGGCTGGGAATGCGGGGTGGTCAGTTCAAGGCGTCTGCGCCCCGTCTTTCCTGGCCGTCTGTCCGGGTCCCACTGAGACCAGCCAGGCCTGGGCACCGAAGTGAGCTCACACGTCCTCTGTGCTGCCTGTGGACCCGACCTGCTGGCCTGGCTTTTCTGAGCTGCTTTCTTCCCTCCGTTAGAATTTGCATGTCAGATGGGAGCCGAGAGGGGCGGTTCCCACGGTGCCCGCTCGCCTGCCTCTGCCCGGCCGGGGCGCCCCAGAGCCCGGAACCCCGTGCAGGTAACGGGGAGCGAGCAGGCCGTGCCCACAGGGCACGGGCGGTGCCAGATGTGCATTTTAATAAATGGAAACTCTGACTCAGCCGGGCCCACCTGCCCTCCCGGAGGCAAATGAAGCCGGGAGGTGACGTCTGTGGCCCTGGATGGCGGAGAATGCGGGAGCCGGCCCGGCTCAGCCACTTTCGTTTATTTCTTCTCACTTCCTCTGCTCCGTCTTGTTCGTGCTCCTCTGCCCGGACTGTGCTAAACATTCTACCAAACGCTGCAGCCGTGCGGACAGGGTTCAGAGGCTCAGAGGCTGAGCTGGGGGCGTGCTCCGATGGAGATGAGCCCGAGGCGGGGATGTGTGTGTGGAGCCAAAGTCCCAGAAAGCTCCAGAAAGACGCTGGTCTTTTTTTTTTTTTTTTAAGAGAGAGGAGAGGGATAGAGAGTTAGAAACATCGATGAGAGAGAAACATCCATCAGCTGCCTCCTGCACGCCCTCCACTTGGGGATGTGCCCGCAACCAAGGTCCATGCCCTTGACCGGAATCGAACTTGGGACCTTCCAGTCCGCAGGCCGACGCTCTATCCACTGAGCCACACCGGTTTCCGCAAGATGCTGGTCTTGTTGATAGCAACAGCCTGCATCTGCAGAGCCCTGAGTTTCCAGAAAAGCTGTGTGGACCCCTGTGCTCCCACCGGCCTCCCAGCAGCCAGAGGTGTGAGCTGCCGCTCAGGCCCCGCCTCTCAGGGGAAGTGGGCGCCGAGCGCGCGGGTGGAGCCCTGTCCTTTCCAGCCAGCCTCCCGCCTCCCTACTGCCCCCTTTCCCCCCCTCCCCTCCCCTCCCCTCCCCTCCCCTCCCCTCCCCTCCCCTCCCCTCCCCTCCTGCGCTCCGGGGCTCCTGGCCACTCACCCTTTGCTCGGAGCCATGCCCACCTCAGCACCTGATGCCCAGCGACCTCACTCTCATTGTGCGAACAGTGAGCTCCCCCTAAAGACCGCCAACGTGGCCTAACCCGGCCTCCACGGGACGCGGCGCCCGCGGGAGGGACAGATGCGAGAAGCCAAGCTGCAGTGCCGAGGGGGAGATCACCAAGCGGCGGTTTAAAAACCGTCACGTGAAGTGATTCGGAGAAAACAGCACGTAAAGTCCAAGCACGTGCAGAGGACTGAAATGCGTGAAGGTCTCAGTGTGTGTTTAGATGCTGCAGACGAGGCCCTGGCCCCGAGGGAAAGGCAGAAGGCTCCCTGTCAGTGACTCGTTCTCAAAGCGCCCCCTTACACATCACACCCCCCTCACCCGCCCTCATGGGTACCCCACCTGGGACCCCTGCTGAGCGGTGAGGGCTGAGGCCCTGAGGAGGTGCCAGGCCCGGTGCTGGGGCTGTGCTGGGCTGTGCCCGCCGCTCTGTGCTGGGCTGTGCCCGCTCTGTGCTGGGCTGTGCCCGCCGCTCTGTGCTGGGCTGTGCCCGCTCTGTGCTGGGCTGGGCTGTGCCCGCCGCTCTGTGCTGGGCTGTGCCCGCTCTGTGCTGGGCTGTGCCCACTGGCTCTGTGCTGGGCTGTGCCCGCTCTGTGCTGGGCTGTGCCCGCCGCTCTGTGCTGGGCTGTGCCCACTGGCTCTGTGCTGGGCTGTGCCCGCTCTGTGCTGGGCTGTGCCCGCTCTGTGCTGGGCTGCACCCGCTCTGTGCTGGGCTGCGCCCGCTCTGTGCTGGGCTGTGCCCGCTCTGTGCTGGGCTGTGCCCGCTCTGTGCTGGGCTGTGCCCGCTCTGTGCTGGGCTGTGCCCGCTCTGTGCTGGGCTGTGCCCGCCGCTCTGTGCTGGGCTGTGCCCGCTCTGTGCTGGGCTGTGCCCGCTCTGTGCTGGGCTGGGCTGTGCCCGCCGCTCTGTGCTGGGCTGTGCCCGCTCTGTGCTGGGCTGTGCCCGCTCTGTGCTGGGGGCTGTGCCCGCTCTGTGCTGGGGGCTGTGCCCGCTCTGTGCTGGGCTGTGCCCGCTCTGTGCTGGGCTGTGCCTGCTCTGTGCTGGGCTGTGCCCGCTCTGTGCTGGGCTGGGCTGTGCCCGCCGCTCTGTGCTGGGCTGTGCCCGCTCTGTGCTGGGCTGTGCCCGCTCTGTGCTGGGCTGGGCTGCGCCCGCCGCTCTGTGCTGGGCTGTGCCCGCCGCTCTGTGCTGGGCTGTGCCCGCTCTGTGCTGGGCTGCGCCCGCTCTGTGTGCAGGTTTGGGGGGAGGGGCCCGGAGAGCTGGTGCAGGCGCTCCCCACTGTGGGGCTCCTCGCGCTGAGTGGAAAGTAGTCAGGGTTCCATTTTCCTGTTTCAGGCGAGCGTTTCCCCTAGAGTAACCACTTCCTGCCGCACCAGTGGAACGTGGTAAACACCGTGCTCCGTGCACTCCCTTCTGAGAGCCCGTGGGCTCCTTTCTCCCCCTCGTACACGCACACGCACCTGCACACACGGGTTCTTAGGGACAGGCCTCCTTCCCCTGCATTCTGGAGAGACTCGGCCAGAGGGCAGGGAGGACGGGGGCCGCTCCCTGTGGGCGCCGCTGGCTGAGGGCGGGCGGGTGGGAGATGGCGTGGGGGACGGCGTGGGGGGAATGGTGTGGGGTGAACGGCGTAGGGGAGCAGCGGGGGCAGCCCCGGTCGTGGGGTGCCCAGGATCAGACAGTGGCGGAGCCGGCAGGACTCGGTGGTGGGGGACAGGGACCAGGAAGCACACGGGGCCCGTAGGTCTGAAAGGAGTGGGGACACAGGAAAGGGGCCAGGGAAGGGGGAGTGATAGTTAGAAAGAGGCCTTCATTTTAGATACGTAAAAATAATGCCTGCTGGTGTGGCTCAGTGCCTGGGCACCAGCCTGAGAACCAGGAGGCCGGCCCCATTCCGGTCGGGCACAGGCCGGGGGTGGGCTCGCCACCAGGAGGGGGCGTGCAGGAGGCAGCCGCAGTGACTCTCCTGGTGTTCCTCTCCCTCCCTCCCTTCCTCTGGGAAACCAGTAAAAGTCTGTTAGTTAAGGACCTCAGTACCTCTTTGTCGTGGCTGAACGCCCTCCCCCAGCTTGTCTCCTGTGAGGCCAGGGGACTGTCCCCGAGGGTCCCGTGATGCCGGCTGATGGCCCGGCCCGGCGGCCGCTGAGGCCGAGGAGGGCCTGGGGGCCTCCATGGCCCAGAACCTCTCGGCTCCACCCCAGGGGGAGGGCACAGCCGCCGTGTGTGCGTGCGTGTGTGTGTGTGTGTGTGTGCACGCGCGCGCGCGCGTGTGTGTGTGTCGCTGTGTGTGTGTCACTGTGTGTGTTGCTATATGTGTCACTGTGTGTGTGTCTCTGTGTGTGTGTCGCTATGTGTCACTGTGTGTGTGTCACTGTGTGTGTGTGTCTGTGTGTGTGTCTCGCTGTGTGTGTGTCTGTGTGTGTGTGTGAGTGTGTGTGTGTGTGTGTGTCTGTGTGACTGTGTGTGTGTGTCTGTGTGTGTGTTGCTGTATGTGTCGCAGTGTGTGTGTCACTGTGTGTGTGTGTCTCTGTGTGCGTGTGTCGCTATTTGTGTCACTGTGTGTGTCTGTGTTTGTGTGTGTTGCTGTGTGTGTGTGTCTGTGTGACTGTGTGTGTGACTGTGTGTGTGTGTGTGTCGCTGTGTGTGTGTCTGTATGACTGTGTGTGTCTGTCTGTGTGTGTGTCGCTGTGTGTGTGTGTCTGTGTGACTGTGTGTGTGTGTGTCGCTGTGTGTGTCTCTGTGTGTGTGTGTGTGTATGACTGTGTGTGTGTGTCTCTGTGTGTGTGTGTGTGTGTGTTTATTTTTTTAAGCGTAAGCCAGATCACGCTGCTCGCCCTCAGACCCTCCAGCGCCCCCCCTGGCGGACATCGAACCCTCCGCCCTGAGGGCCTGAGCACCTCGGGAGGGGCGGCCTCCCTCGCTCCCCTCGCTCACGGCGCCGGCCCCGGGGCGCTCTTGTCGGCCTGTCTCCTGCCCAGGCGCTGCCGGGCCTCGGCTCCTGGCTGGGCCGGAGGGTGCTGGGCTCGGCCCCCACTCCCCTCTCCACCGCGCTGCTGCGTCTCTCCTCACACCCGCTGCCCCGGTGCCGGCGTGCCTGTGTACTCACCAGGGCCGGTGCGTGACACTCGTGCAGGGGGGGCCCTAGGCCTGGCATCCCGCCTTCGTTCCGCACCGCCCCCTGGTGGCCAGTGTGTGTCACAGCAAGCAATTGAACCCGGTGGGACTCCCCGGGGACACTGCCTGTAGCCTTTATGCATTTAGCTTGTCTGCCTCCTCCCACCGAGAACCTCGCCCCTCGGGCAGGGACGGCTGTGCTCACCCAGCACCCCTGCCCGGGCGGGCACGGGCAGCACCCTCACTGCTGCCCGGGACGGGCATGGGGCAGCACCCTCACGGCTGCCCCTGGGCGGGCACAGGGCAGCACCCTCACCCCTGCCCCGGGCGGGCACGGGCAGCACCCTCACGGCTGCCCGGGGCGGGCAGACGGGCCATCGCGGCTGCCTGCACTGAGCTGTTGCAGGCCTTGAGTTGGTGGCAGGGCTGCGGGGTGGTTTTCAGGGCCCCTCCCCTGAGGAGGAGCTGGGGCTTGATCTCCTCTCCGGAAGGTTCCCACGCTGTCTCCCCGCTCCTGCCCCTGGCGCCGCGCTCTCTCCGGACAGGGCTCCTGGGGGCCGCGGGCACCGCAGGGAGCAGGGAGCTGGGCGTCGGGGAGGAGGGAGCTGTGTGTCGGGGAGGAGGGAGGAGGGAGCTGTGTGTCGGGGAGGAGGGAGGAGGGAGGAGGGAGCTGTGTGTCGGGAGGAGGGAGGAGGGAGGAGGGAGCTGTGTCGGGGAGGAGGGAGCTGGGTGTCAGGGAGGAGGGAGGAGGGAGGAGGGAGCTGTGTGTCGGGAGGAGGGAGGAGGGAGCTGTGTGTCGGGGAGGAGGGAGGAGGGAGCTGTGTCGGGGAGGAGGGAGCTGGGTGTCAGGGAGGAGGGAGGAGGGAGGAGGGAGTTGTGTGTCGGGAGGAGGGAGGAGGGAGGAGGGAGCTGTGTGTCGGGGAGGAGGGAGGAGGGAGCTGTGTCGGGGAGGAGGGAGCTGTGTGTCGGGGAGGAGGGAGGAGGGAGCTGTGTCGGGGAGGAGGGAGCTGGGTGTCGGGGAGGAGGGAGGAGGGAGGAGGGAGCTGTGTCGGGGAGGAGGGAGCTGGGTGTCAGGGAGGAGGGAGGAGGGAGGAGGGAGCTGTGTGTCGGGAGGAGGGAGGAGGGAGCTGTGTGTCGGGGAGGAGGGAGGAGGGAGCTGTGTCGGGGAGGAGGGAGCTGGGTGTCAGGGAGGAGGGAGGAGGGAGGAGGGAGTTGTGTGTCGGGAGGAGGGAGGAGGGAGGAGGGAGCTGTGTGTCGGGGAGGAGGGAGGAGGGAGCTGTGTCGGGGAGGAGGGAGCTGTGTGTCGGGGAGGAGGGAGGAGGGAGCTGTGTCGGGGAGGAGGGAGCTGGGTGTCGGGGAGGAGGGAGGAGGGAGGAGGGAGCTGTGTGTCGGGAGGAGGGAGGAGGGAGGAGGGAGCTGTGTCGGGGAGGAGGGAGCTGTGTGTCGGGGAGGAGGGAGGAGGGAGGAGGGAGCTGTGTGTCGGGAGGAGGGAGGAGGGAGGAGGGAGCTGTGTCGGGGAGGAGGGAGCTGTGTGTCAGGGAGGAGGGAGGAGGGAGGAGGGAGCTGTGTCGGGGAGGAGGGAGCTGTGTGTCGGGGAGGAGGGAGGAGGGAGGAGGGAGCTGTGTGTCGGGAGGAGGGAGGAGGGAGGAGGGAGCTGTGTGTCGGGAGGAGGGAGGAGGGAGGAGGGAGCTGTGTGTCGGGGGAGGAGGGAGGAGGGAGCTGTGTCGGGGAGGAGGGAGCTGGGTGTCAGGGAGGAGGGAGGAGGGAGGAGGGAGCTGTGTGTCGGGAGGAGGGAGGAGGGAGGAGGGAGCTGTGTGTCGGGAGGAGGGAGGAGGGAGGAGGGAGGAGGGAGCTGTGTGTCGGGGAGGAGGGAGGAGGGAGCTGTGTCGGGGAGGAGGGAGCTGGGTGTCGGTGGACAAGGGGCCCTCTGGTCCGGGACGTGCTGGGGCACAGCGGTGGCTTCTCCACGGGACCTGCTGGTGTGACACACGTTCTAAACTGTAAACGCCAGCCGCTGCATTACAGGAAGGTGACCAGACGTCCGCTTTGGGGGAAAAGTCCCGATTTTTAACAGTCTGTCCCGTGCCCCTCGGCGTTTTAAAAAAGTCCTGATTTTTGGAAAGAATCTTAAACTTAAAACGCAGAAGTGCATGCTGGTACACCGTTCTTATCAGCTGGTCCTCCTCCTCCCGGCCTTTGGAAGGATGTGCACTCCTCCCCTCCCCCCTCCTCCCCCTCCTCCTCCCCCTCCTCCTCCCCCTCCTCCTCCCCCTCCTCCTCCTCCTCCCCCTCCTCCCCCCCTTCTCCCCCTCCTCCTCCCCCTCTTCCTCCCTCTCTTCCTCCCCCTCCTCCTCCCCCTCCTCCTCCCCCTCCCCCCACAGGCTGAAAATGTCCACTCCTTGCTCTCATTGTTCGGGTCTGGAATGATCCCTGGTGAGGACGTGCCCCTCATTTACCTAGCCGCCCCTCTATTGTTGGACGTGGGGCTATTTTCGATGCTATTGTTAGACAAACAATGGCGTAATTAGCATCTCTGAGCTGGTAACTTTTTCCATGTTTTAGAGCTGTTTCCTTAAGTGGATTTCCAGAGGGGGAGCGGCCTGGAAAGGCTGGGATATTTGTGTGGCCTTTACACCATATTCCTGGGCTGCTGTCCCCGGGGAGGAGGAGGGGGGTCCCAGCCTGCGGTGCTGGGCGTGTCTCAGGGGCACATCCGTGGGCTTCCTCTGTGTCTGTCACTTAGTAAGGAGGCAGGATGCTGCTACCTCCGGTACCTGTCTGATAAGTTATGTGTGTGTTACTGACTCTCAGCGTCCTATTTCACCTGTTTGAGTTTTTTTTTTTTTTTTTTTTTTTAATATATTTTATTGATTTTTCACAAAGAGGAAGGGGGAGAGAGAGAGAGCTAGAAATATCAATGAGAGAAAAACATCAGTCAGCTGCCTCCTGCACACCCCCCACTGGGGATGTGCCCACAACCAACGTACATGCCCCTGACCGGAATCGAACCTGGGACCCGTCAGTCCGCAGACCGACGCTCTATCCACTGAGCCACACCGGTTTCGGCTGTTTGAGTTTTTTATGTACCAAAATGGTACATAAAATGGTACCCTCCCACTATAATACATTTTGTAAACCATTTTCTTTAGCTTGCTTGACTTTAACTTGTGGGTGGTTTGTTTGTTTGTTTGTTTGTTTGTTTGTTTTGTTTTGTTGCCTTTGGTGCTTAAATATTTTATACGTTTTGTATGGTCAGAGCTCGTGGTAATGTCCGCTGTCCTGTCTCACCATTCGCCTCGAGGCTCATGCGCCTGCCGTCAGGGCCACCTGTCCTCCTGGGACTCTCAGGAGCTCGGGCCAGCCATGTGCCAGCAGTCAGCTCTGAGCACGATGACATGGTGTTAACGCTCTCCACTCCTGCGTGACGAGAGTTATTTTAAGTGACAATCAAGAAACAAATCATGAAGATGGCCGGGAAAGAATCGCAGACAGTGAAACTTTTTTTTTTTTAAATAAGTTTTTATGGACGCTTTTCAGAGAGGGAGGAAGGGTGAGGGATGGAGAGATGGGAACATGGAGGAGAGAGAGACAGGGATGGGCTGTCTCCGGCACGCCTCCCGCTGGGGACCGAGCCCTGACCAGGCACCGGACAGGGGAGGGGGCCTCTTGGCTTACGGGTTGACACTTGACCACTGGGCCACACTGGCTGGGCGCAGAGTGACCCGTTCCTGGTGGATGGTGTGTGCGTGGTCACACACAGGGTGGGAGCCGTGAGGGTGCAGCAATCCTGGTTAGTGCATTGATGCCTCTTCCGGAGAAAGGCGAGGTGGGTGCGCCACGTTGTCTGTGCTGTAACGAAGAAGAACAAAGATCTGTTTGATCTTGTGTGAGGTCGTCAAGTTTCGTAAGATCCATCTCCTCCCCATGCCCATGTCCATGTCCGTGTCCGGTGGCAGGGAGGGTGTGTCCGTCCTCCCTTTAGTCTGCTGCAGAGCGCTTGCCGTTAGTTTTATTTTATATTTTTATTTTTTAAAAATATATTTTATTAGCCGAGACCGGTTTTGCTCAATGGATAGAGCGTCGGCTTGGAGACTGAAGGGTCCCGGGTTCGATTCCCGTCAAGGGCATGTACCTTGGTTGCGGGCATATCCCCGGTAGGGGGTGTGCAAGAGGCAGCTGATCGATGACTCTCTCTCATCGATGTTTCTAACTCTCTATCTCTCTCCCTTCCTCTCTGTACAAAATCAATAAAATATATTTTATTAATTTTTTTTACAGAGAGGAAAGGAGAGGGATAGAGAGCCAGAAACATCGTTGAGAGAGAAACATTGATCATCTGCCTCCTGCACCCCCCTGAATCGAACCTGGAACCCTTCAGCCCGCAGGCCGACGCTCTAACCACTGAGCCACACCGGTTAGGGCTGGACATTAGTTTTAACTCTGAGCAGTTTCCCTCAGCGGAGGCGGCAGGGAGAGAAGGTCTCGTACATAAGATCACGCTGTCCCCGGTTCCCCGTCGACAGTGAACCGGAGAGGGCCCCTGCCTTGGCCGTGTTTGTGCGGGACGGACGCCGAGTCTCCGCTGCCGGAACCTTTAAACAGACAGGCGCTCCGCGGGCTCGGAGTGACAGGCGGAGGAGCCAGGCCGGTGCTCATTTCTGCCCGGGGTTTACTTCTGTCTGCTCCTGCGGGCGGAGCGTGCAGTGCCCGGGGTCCGGGGACACAGGCCGTGCCCCCGCGGGCGTGGACGTGAACTTGCTCTTGAACGTGCGTCTGCATCTGTGTTAGGGGCGAGTTCTCTGAACTGACTTCCACGTCAGGTACGATATTTATTCACGGTAAACAGTAGGCGTGAACTGGACGCTCCCGTGAGCGACTGAAATGAAAACGGCAAAGCAGCACCTGCTTGGAATTAGGAGGTTTGGGGAGCACGTGGGGGGCAGGCGTTCAGTCCGAGCCTGAACACATGCATTCTCTGCAGGCACCTGCCCTCCGTGCGTGTGTGTGTGTGTGTGTGTGTGTGTGTGTGCATGTGCGCGCGCATTCCCTGCCGACGCCCCACCACGTTGCTGGCCTCGGGCAGACGGCGCTCACTGCCCAGCCCTGGTGCCAGGTGAGCTTAGCTGGGGGTGCTTTTTCTGTTTCTCTGCGTTTGCTCATGTTCTTTCCAGACCTGAGACCCTGCCCCAGTTCTCACACACGCGCACACGCACACATGTACACACATGTACATGCACAGGCACATACACAGGCACACGCACATGCACACACACCCTCTGCCACCTCTTCCAGGTCGCTTCCTCAGTGCATTTCCTCAGTTTCCCAAGGAAACAAGCTTCTTGCCGCCCCTGCCTGTGCCTCTGTGAGGCCTGGCATTCCCACCCGCTGTGGTGGCTGCGCAGCCGTCGTGGCCGTGGGCGCCGGACCCAGCGCCCAGCCCGGTCCACAGTGCGGGCACACGCCGTGGGCTGGGCTGGGTGCAGGTACTCCCCGCGGTGGAGGGCGGGCCGTGGGGGGGGTGATGGTGATGATGGTGATGGTGGAGGGCGGGCCGTGGGGGGGGTGATGGTGATGGTGGTGGAGTGCGGGCCGTGGGGGGGGTGATGATGGTGGTGGAGGGCGGGCCGTGGGGGGGGTGATGGTGATGATGGTGGAGTGCGGGCTGGGGGGGGGGTGATGATGGTGGTGGAGGGCGGGCCGTGGGGGGATGATGGTGATGATGGTGGTGATGATGGTGGAGGGCGGGCCGTGGGGGGGGTGATGGTGGTGGTGGAGGGCGGGCCGTGGGGGGATGATGGTGATGATGGTGGTGGAGGGCGGGCCGTGGGGGGGGTGATGATGATGGTGGAGTGCGGGCTGGGGGGGGGGTGATGATGGTGGTGGAGGGCGGGCCGTGGGGGGATGATGGTGATGGTGGTGGAGTGCGGGCCGTGGGGGGGGTGATGGTGGTGGAGTGCGGGCCGTGGGGGGGGTGATGGTGGTGGAGGGCGGGCCGTGGGGGGATGATGGTGATGGTGGTGGAGTGCGGGCTGGGGGGGGGGTGATGATGGTGGTGGAGGGCGGGCCGTGGGGGGGGTGATGATGATGGTGGAGTGCGGGCTGGGGGGGGGGTGATGATGGTGGTGGAGGGCGGGCCGTGGGGGGATGATGGTGATGGTGGTGGAGTGCGGGCTGGGGGGGGGGTGATGGTGATGGTGGAGGGCGGGCCGTGGGGGGATGATGGTGATGATGATGATGGTGGAGTGCGGGCCGTGGGGGGGGTGATGATGGTGATGATGGTGATGATGATGGTGATGGTGGAGGGCGGGCCGTGGGGGGTGATGATGGTGGAGGGCGGGCCGTGGGGGGGGTGATGGTGATGGTGATGGTGGAGTGCGGGCCGTGGGGGGTGATGATGGTGATGATGATGGTGGTGGAGTGCGGGCCGTGGGGGTGATGATGGTGATGATGGTGGAGTGCGGGCCGTGGGGGGGGTGATGGTGATGATGGTGGAGGGCGGGCCGTGGGGGGGGTGATGGTGATGGTGGAGGGCGGGCCGTGGGGGGTGATGATGGTGATGATGGTGGAGGGCGGGCCGTGGGGGGGGTGATGGTGATGGTGGTGGTGGAGGGCGGGCCGTGGGGGGGGTGATGATGATGATGGTGATGATGCAGGCTGAGGGTGGGTTTCACAGACGGGAGAGGGGAGCGGGCCGGTCAGCAGGAGGCCCAGGAGGGAGGGTGAGCTGTCTGTGGGGCCGCCGGCCTGGGAGTGAGAGGACGGGACTGGCCCTGCTGAGCTGTGCGGGCAGCCCCTCCGAGGCCTTGTCTGCGTGCGAGCCATCGGCTCGGACTCACCGGTGCCGCCGGGGCTCTGCCTCAGACCCTGGGCTGTGTGCGGCCAGGACGGCGTGGCAGGGGGGGCCCCTCACGGGAACCTCGGTTCCCAGCTCTCCTCACTGCCTCTGCCTCCGGCCTGACCAAGGGACACCCCGCTTCTCTGGTGAGGGGGGGCGGGGTCAGGCAGGCAGGGGGTCTGTGTCAGCCTCTCTAGGCACGTGGCCACTGAGCCATCCCCCCTGCTCTGTCCCCGCTCCTGCCTCCCCAGCTGCTAAGTAGTCGGAGCAGCTTTCTGGGCGCTGTCTGTGACCCTGAGGGCCGCACGGCCGGGTCTGGCTGGAGGGTATGCCACGATCGGGGTCCAGAGAACTCCCCTGCTCCCCCCTGTGTTCCCTGCTCCCCCATGCCTGTCTCCTGTGTGCAGGCGGGGACACGGACGCTCAGGGGCACGGGCTTGTCCACGTGCACGTGGCCTGGGCGGCTGCTGCCCGGTTCTGTCCTCTCCTGTGACCCCAGGCTCAGCCGGACGCGGGGAGGCCGGCCCGGTGAGGGCGCTCAGGCCGCTGTCCGGAGGAGCCCGTCCCGGGGGTGCTGGCCGCGCGGCCACGCGGTGCCACCCCGAAGGCAACCCCGAACGCCTGCCCCCGGGTCCCAGGAGGCTGGCTTCTGTGCGTGAGACGTCCTGATCTTTCAACGCTGGCAACTCGCTCAGAAAAGGGAAAAACTCGAGGCCAAAGAAAATAACCCAGCGGCCCCTGGCTGCACTCTGCCTGCACCATCGGTCACTTGTCACCGGCGGCTCTCCGGTCTGGTTCCGGGGGGCGGGGGAGGTCACTGACCTGGGGAAAGGGAAGAGGAGACGGGTGAGAAGCGGCCGGCCAGTGCCTCCAGCAGACGGTGCCGTGCCCTGCGGCTCCGGCTCCGGGCGCCTCCTGCCTCCCCCACACGGACTTCACCGGCTTCTCGCCGGTGCCCGCGCCCGACAGCTGGTGCTGGGAGCGGCATGAGAGCGAAGGGGGAGAACAGCCACCAGCGTGCAGGAGGCAGCCGATCCCTTATTCTCTCGTCATCGATGTTTCCCTCGCTCCCTCTCCCTTCCTCTCTGAAATCAATGAACGCGTGTTTTTGTGTTTTTTTTTGTTTTTTTTTTTTAAAGAAAGAAACCAGGCAGCCTAGAGGGTGATGAAGAGCTTGGACCTGGAGCCAGGTTGCCTGGGTTCGAATCCTGGCTTTGCCACTTCTCACCATGGAGCTGTGGGCAGAGGCTCGGTCCCTGCCTCAGTGCCTCCCGGGGCAGGATGGGTGCTCGGTCCCGGCCTCAGTGCCCCCCGGGGCAGGATGGGTGCTCGATCCCTGCCTCAGTGCCCCCCAGGGCAGGATGGGTGCTCGGCTCCTGCCTCAGTGCCCCCAGGGCAGGATGGTGCTCGGTCCCTGCCTCAGTGCCCCCCAGGGCAGGATGGGTGCTCGGTCCCTGCCTCAGTGCCCCCCGGGGCAGGATGGTGCTCGGTCCCTGCCTCAGTGCCCCCCGGGGCAGGATGGTGCTCGGTCCCTGCCTCAGTGCCCCCAGGGCAGGATGGTGCTCGGTCCCGGCCTCAGTGCCCCCAGGGCAGGATGGTGCTCGGTCCCTGCCTCAGTGCCCCCAGGGCAGGATGGTGCTCGGTCCCGGCCTCAGTCCCCCCGGGGCAGGATGGTGCTCGGTCCCGGCCTCAGTGCCCCCCAGGGCAGGATGGGTGCTCGGTCCCTGCCTCAGAGCCCCCAGGGCAGGATGGTGCTCGGTCCCGGCCTCAGTGCCCCCAGGGCAGGATGGGTGCTCGGTCCCTGCCTCAGTGCCCCCCAGGGCAGGATGGTGCTCGGTCCCGGCCTCAGTGCCCCCCAGGGCAGAATGGTGCTCGGTCCCGGCCTCAGTGCCCCCGGGGCAGGATGGGTGCTCGGTCCCAGCCTCAGTGCCCCCCGGGGCAGGATGGTGCTCGGTCCCTGCCTCAGTGTCTGGGATGGCAGGATGGGTGCTCGGTCCCTGCCTCAGTGCCCCCAGGGCAGGATGGTGCTCGGTCCCTGCCTCAGTGCCCCCCGGGGCAGGATGGTGCTCGGTCCCTGCCTCAGTGTCTGGGATGGCAGGATGGTGCTCGGTCCCTGCCTCAGTGTCTGGGATGGCAGGATGGTGCTCGGTCCCTGCCTCAGTGTCTGGGATGGCAGGATGGGTGCTCGGTCCCTGCCTCAGTGCCCCCAGGGCAGGATGGTGCTCGGTCCCTGCCTCAGTGCCCCCAGGGCAGGATGGTGCTCGGTCCCGGCCTCAGTCCCCCCGGGGCAGGATGGTGCTCGGTCCCGGCCTCAGTGCCCCCCAGGGCAGGATGGGTGCTCGGTCCCTGCCTCAGAGCCCCCAGGGCAGGATGGTGCTCGGTCCCGGCCTCAGTGCCCCCAGGGCAGGATGGGTGCTCGGTCCCTTCCTCAGTGCCCCCCAGGGCAGGATGGTGCTCGGTCCCGGCCTCAGTGCCCCCCAGGGCAGAATGGTGCTCGGTCCCGGCCTCAGTGCCCCCGGGGCAGGATGGGTGCTCGGTCCCAGCCTCAGTGCCCCCCGGGGCAGGATGGTGCTCGGTCCCTGCCTCAGTGTCTGGGATGGCAGGATGGGTGCTCGGTCCCTGCCTCAGTGCCCCCAGGGCAGGATGGTGCTCGGTCCCTGCCTCAGTGCCCCCCGGGGCAGGATGGTGCTCGGTCCCTGCCTCAGTGTCTGGGATGGCAGGATGGTGCTCGGTCCCTGCCTCAGTGTCTGGGATGGCAGGATGGTGCTCGGTCCCTGCCTCAGTGTCTGGGATGGCAGGATGGGTGCTCGGTCCCTGCCTCAGTGCCCCCAGGGCAGGATGGTGCTCGGTCCCTGCCTCAGTGCTCCCCGGGGCAGGATGGTGCTCGGTCCCGGCCTCAGTGCCCCCCGGGGCAGGATGGGTGAGGCTGTGCGATAGGCAGACAGGCTCCTCCAGCTCCTGGGAGGCGGGGGGCGGGGGGGGGGCGGGGAGGGTCTGGGCAGTCACGGGGGGCCCTCCGCACCCACAGGATCCTGACGGAGCACTCGCCCCTGCTCCGGTCTCGTGGCGCTCCGCACGTCAGCCGCCTGTCACCGGCCCCGGGTCAGCAGGCGGCTCGCTGCCCCCGGCCTGACCCTGTCCCCTCGAGACCCTCCAGCCCCAAACCGGGGTGCTGGGGCGGGCAGGCGGGCCCAGCTCAGCAGCTGGCCGGCCAGGGGTGCGGGGACCCCCTGGTTCCGGACCGCCGGTGCGTCCGGTAAATTTCCACGCTGGCGGCTGGCAGGGCCGGGAGGGCAGGCCTCTGGGGAGGGCAGGCCCGGGGGGCGGGCTGGGGGGGCGGCAGAGCCCCGGGTGCCCTCCCCCAGAGGAAAGGCTCTGTCCCGTGAGCGCGCCCAGAGGAAGCGGCCGGGAGGCGGCTGCTCTGCTCTTCCCGCCGCCGCTCCCCGTTTCCTGCCATTGTTCCCCGCTCCAGCCCGGCAGCCGGTGGGGCCGGGGCTCCGGCCCGGCCTCAGTATTTTTAGTTCTGGAGGGAGCGGAATCAGGGTGCTGGGGGGGGGAGGGAGAGTGGGGGAGCTTCCAGGGCCCAGCGGGGCGCACGGGGCTTCCCGGTGGCAGTGCTGTGGCCTGCCTCCCTTCTGGGGGGACCAACACGAGGCTCCGTGGCAGGAGGGGCCCTGGGATGCCAGCTCCCGGGAGGCTGGGCGGGGGAGGGTCTGGGCAGTCACAGGGGCCTCCGCACCCTCACGGGCGCCGGGAGACCCTGGGCCGCCGGCTGCCCGGTGCTGGGCAGGGGGGCCGGAGAGGGGGACGCCCCGGCCGAGGGGACGGGAGCTCCCACCAGTTTCCCCTCCTGCTCCCTGGGGGCGTCTCTGGAGAAGTCCAGGCTCAGCAGGCGGGCGTGAGGGGGTGTCCGTGGTTCCAGGGGCCGGGGTGGCGCTCCCCGCCTCAGTCCCAGTTCTCTAGAAGCTTCCCTCTGCTCGGAGACACACAGCACCCAAACCCGGTCCCGCTGGGGGAGGGTCCCGGGAGGGCGGGGCTCATCACAGATCCAGGGGGTCAGCGGAGGGGCCGGTGGGTGCCTTCAGGGCGGGAGCGGGGAGAGCATTGGGGTCGGCAGGAGGGGGCCGGTCCTGCTGGTCAGAGGCACCCGGAGAGGGTGTGGGGTGAGGCTGGTGGGGCTCGGGCTGGGCTGTGCCTGGTGCCCCCCACCTCCTGTGGGTTGGGGAGCACCCGGGGGGCCCCGGGCAGCCTGGTCTGGCAGGCACTGTGTCTGAGGGCCCTGACGGGACCTCTGGGTGCTGCCTGGGTGCTGCCTGGTCCAGACCCGGGGCCTCTAGCTGCCGATGATGAGAGAAGAAGGCGGCTCGTCAGAGAGGACGAGGGGCAGGCGCTCAGGGTCTTCCTGGCTTTGGCCAGAGGTGCTGCCAGAGCCACTGGCCAAGACGGCTCCCTCAGGACCAGCCAGCGCGGTGCCATTTTATGTACTGCAGCGGCAGGTCCGCCCAGCTCCCGCTCACCCAGCTCCTTCACGCCCAGCTCCCGCACACCCAGCTCACCCAGCTCCCGCTCACCCAGCTCACCCAGCTCCCGCTCACCCAGCTCCTGCTCACCCAGCTCACCCAGCTCCCGCACACCCAGCTCACCCAGCTCACCCAGCTCCCGCACACCCAGCTCACCTAGCTCACCCAGCTCCCGCTCACCCAGCTCACCCAGCTCACCCAGCTCCTTCACGCCCAGCTCCCGCACACCCAGCTCACCCAGCTCCCGCTCACCCAGCTCCCGCTCACCCAGCTCACCCAGCTCACCCAGCTCCTTCACGCCCAGCTCCCGCACACCCAGCTCCCGCTCACCCAGCTCACCCAGCTCCCGCACACCCAGCTCCCGCACACCCAGCTCACCCAGCTCACCCAGCTCCCGCTCACCCAGCTCACCCAGCTCACCCAGCTCCCGCTCACCCAGCTCACCCAGCTCCCGCTCACCCAGCTCACCTAGCTCACCCAGCTCCCGCTCACCCAGCTCCCGCTCACCCAGCTCCTGCTCACCCAGCTCACCCAGCTCCCGCTCACCCAGCTCACCTAGCTCACCCAGCTCCCGCTCACCCAGCTCCTTCACGCCCAGCTCCCGCTCACCCAGCTCCCGCTCACCCAGCTCCTGCTCACCCAGCTCACCCAGCTCCCGCTCACCCAGCTCACCTAGCTCACCCAGCTCCCGCTCACCCAGCTCCTTCACGCCCAGCTCCCGCACACCCAGCTCCCGCTCACCCAGCTCCTGCTCACCCAGCTCACCCAGCTCACCCAGCTCCCGCTCACCCAGCTCACCCAGCTCCCGCTCACCCAGCTCCTGCTCACCCAGCTCACCCAGCTCCCGCTCACCCAGCTCCCGCTCACCCAGCTCACCCAGCTCCTTCACGCCCAGCTCCCGCTCACCCAGCTCCCGCTCACCCAGCTCCCGCTCACCCAGCTCCCGCTCACCCAGCTCCTGCTCACCCAGCTCACCCAGCTCACCCAGCTCCTTCACGCCCAGCTCCCGCTCACCCAGCTCCCGCTCACCCAGCTCCTGCTCACCCAGCTCACCCAGCTCACCCAGCTCCTTCACGCCCAGCTCCCGCTCACCCAGCTCCCGCTCACCCAGCTCCTGCTCACCCAGCTCACCCAGCTCACCCAGCTCCCGCTCACCCAGCTCACCCAGCTCCCGCTCACCCAGCTCCTGCTCACCCAGCTCACCCAGCTCCCGCTCACCCAGCTCCTGCTCACCCAGCTCACCCAGCTCCCGCTCACCCAGCTCCCGCTCACCCAGCTCACCCAGCTCCTTCACGCCCAGCTCCCGCACACCCAGCTCACCCAGCTCACCCAGCTCCCGCTCACCCAGCTCACCCAGCTCACCCAGCTCCTGCTCACCCAGCTCACCCAGCTCACCCAGCTCCTGCTCACCCAGCTCGCCTAGCTCACCCAGCTAGGGGTGTGTGTGTGTGTGTGTGTGTGTGTGTGCAGGAGGCAGCTGGTCGATGATTCTCTCTCATCAATGTTTCTAACTCACTCTCCCTCTCCCTTCCTCTCTATGAAAAAATCAGTAAAAAATATTTTTTAAAAATTAAAAAATATATATATATATAAAAATCTTTAAAACACACACATAGGGAAGACGAGCGGTCACAGACGAGCGGCTGGTATTGCCTCGTCGGTTCGCACTGTGGCTCCGGGGGCGGGCGGGGGAACTCCGGGGGGGGGGGGGAGCGGACCCCGGCTGCTCCGCTCCTGGCTCTGCACACGGCTCCGAGGCAGGGGCTTGGACAGAACCCCGGCAGGGAGAGGGTGCTGCTTCAGCCGTAGGGTCAGGGCCGTGGCAGGGCCGTCTCCGGCGGCAGCTCAGGGGGCTGTCAGGACAGGCGTGTGGCTCCGGGGAGACCTGAGCGAGCCCCCCCTGCCTGGAACTTGCTCCGGGGCTCTGACCCGGCGCCCGATGGCAGACCCGCCCCCATGCACCTGCCACGTGCGGGGCTGTTGGTGCGGCCTCTTGGGGACCAGCCGGGGGGCCGGGTGCGGGCCCGGCTCTGGGTGCTGGCACCACAGATCAGAACGGGGTGCAGGTGTAGCCGGGGCGCGGTGGGAGGGGCATCGGGGCAGAGGAGGCGCTGGGGGAGGGCTGAGCTGTCCTGTGCCTCCGTGGCCGTTCTCCTGGGGTCCCTGTGGACACTCTGCCTGGCGTCTGTGCGGGGTCTCACGGCCCGCGTGTGCGTGGGGGGGTCTCAGTGCCTGCGTGTGGGGTCTCACGGCTGCATGTGTGGGATCTCATGTCCTGCGTGTGTGTGTGTGTGCGTGCGTGCAGACACGTGGCGTGGTGACGTCCTGCGGTGGGTGAGGTGATCCTCACAGAGGAGTCTGTCCCCATGTCCCTCCTTCTTCCCTCCTCTCCCGGACTTGGTGGACGAACACGCGTGCGGTCAGGCGGGGGCAGGCGGTGGCTGGAGAGACGGAGCAGACCCCCGGGCGCCGTGGCTGCGTGAGGAGACGGCGCTGGGCCTGGGCGGCTCTCCGTGCGGTCCCGTCGGGGAGCGGGGCTGGCACCGCTCCTCTCCTCCTCCCGGGTGAGAAGGGAGGAGGCCAGGCCCGGGAGGGCGTGCGGAGGTGGAGGAGAGAGGGCTGAAGGCGGGGGGCCCTCTCGGAGGGCGGCCGGGGGCCCGTGGGCCCTGCCCCAGCCCTGAGCACAGCGGGGAGGCCGTGGCCATGGGCAGAGAGCCGGCGGCAGAGCCAGCCCCTGCAGGGCCGGTCCCACGGGCACTGGGCCGGAGTCCTGGGGCGAGAGCTGGGGGTCCCCACGGGGGTCCTGCTCTGCCGTCCCCGCCTGGGCGTCTCGCCTGGTGTGGGACTCGGACACGCGCTCCCACTTGATGCCACACAGGGTCCTGCCCGTCTGGAGCCCAGTGGGTGGGCGGCCCTGGGCCCAAGGCCCAGCCGGGCCCTCCTCTCCTCTCCCTCCCCGTCCTCCGGGCCTGTTTGATCGAAGACACAGGCCGCATGGAGGTCACTGTCCAGGCCATTTCTGGTCTAAGCGACCTCCCCGAGCCCGAGGGGGTGTCCCCGGAGCCGTGAGGGAGCCGCGAATGGACGAGGCCCTGAATCGGGTTAAACAAACCGGCAGCACCAGACACTGCCCGGGGCCTCCCTGGTCTGGGTGGCTCCTGCCCGCGCCTCCCACGGTGCCGGCCCTCCCGGCAGGACCGGGCCGGCAGCCGTGGCGACAGACGGGCCGTTGGAGGCCGGGGACAGCGCCCGTGTCTGGAACGCACCTTCCCTGAGACTTCTGTCTCCTCCGAGCGAGGAGGGCTGGTCTCCGTGTTGCAGGATTTCCCCCCACGAGCAGCCTCCGTCCACTCCTCTGGATGGGCAGCGCCTGTCGAATCAGTTTTGGGGGGTGGGGGTGTCCAAGCAGCCAGAACCCCAGGCACCTCCAGGCCGCCTGGTCCTCAAGGACACACACACACACACACACACGCACGCACGCACGCACGCACGCACGCGCACGCACACACACACACACACGCACGCACGCACACACGCACGCACGCGCACGCACACACACACACACGCACGCACGCCCCGCCTGGCTGTTTGCTGGTTCTCCCTCCTGAGCTGCTGGAGGGAGGGGTGCAGGGAGGACTCCCTCTTAAAGCAGGAGCAGGGCTGCTCCAGACCAGCAGGAAGCACCGGTGCTCACCCCGTGTGCAGCCACCGAGGCCGTGGAGCTGGGCCCTCCGAGCCCGTGAACCTGAGGGGCCGCCTGACCCCCCTCAGGCCCTCAGTGGGCTCAGGTCCTCTTGTGTGGGGTTCTGTGCGCTTCCTGTTCTTGTAAGTCTTATTTCTTTCACCAGGTGGGGGAAGTTTTCTGACATTATTTCTTCAAATAGGTTTTCAGTGTCCTGCCCTCTCTCTTCGTCTGGCACCCCCATAATTCTGATGTTGGTACGTTTGAAGTTGTCCCAGAGGCTCCTTACACTATCTTCAACTTTCTGGATTCTCTTTTCTTCTTGCTTCTCCAGGGGAGTGTCCTTTGGCTCTTTGCATTCCAAATCTTTGACTTGATTCTTGTGTTCCTCCAGTCTGCTGTTGGGTCTCTGTATAATATTTTTTATTTCAGGCAGTTTATGTTTAATTTTTAGCTGGGTCTCATTAAATGTATCGGCCTTTTCTAGGAAATTCTTGAAAAACTTTATAATCCTGATTTTGAACCCTATATCCAGTCTCTTGTTCTCCATCTCTTTCGTTTGAGATCTGTTTCCCTGACTCCTCATTTTCACTGCTTCCATGAGTTGGTAGGGTGGCTTTGTGTGTTCGGTGTCCTATATGGCCTGGTGGGTCAGCCTCCACAGTTACCTGAGGTAGACACTCTTGGTGCTCCCCTTTGTGTACTGCGTGTACAGCCTTGTTGTAGTTAAGTCTTGATTGTTGTTGGTATCCCTGGGAGGAATTGACCTTCAGGCCAATTGGATGTGAGTATCAGCTGTATCTACTCTGGGATACCTTCTGTATTGGAGACAGTCTTATAGGATCAGACTTGCAAAATTGCAAAAGCCTCTGTGCTCAGCTTGGATGGGGCGGAGTCTCGGGGCTGAGCTGACAGTCTTGGCTTCCTGTCAGCCCTGCCCTTGTGCGCTAACCTGAGTTCCCACCTGACGGGCCCAGATTCCCCGTGCAAGAACATGGGTGTCCCAGGGGCTCGCCCAGAATTGGTTGGGTCTCTGTAGTCCGGAGCTTCCGACTCCTTCTGCCGTGGAGAGGCTGCGGCAGCCTCCGCTGTCAGACCTCTCTGTGCACACTCGCGAGCGACTGTTGACCCTGCCCACTGCGGCTCCCGGCTCCCCCGTCTCTGGGTGCCTTTCTCTACAGTCCAGACTCCACCCGTACGAGCCTGGGTCCACGGGTTTCGGCCGGGGTTGGGGTTCAGTGCAGTCAGAACTGGGGTTCGGTGCAATCGGGGACTTCCTTTCCCCTCCTGCCAGCCAGGCACTCGGCCGCCCTTCCTCTCTGCGCACGAGCATCTCCCTACCTCAGCGTCCGATCCGTGAGCCTCTCCTTCTTTCTGGTTGTAGATTTCCCACTCGGCCAGCTTTCCTGCGGTTTTGGATGATGTCCGTTCTGATTTTAGTTGTTGCTTTGAAATTGTTGTGCGAGGCGGCAGCCTAGGTGCTTGCCTAGGCCGCCATCTTGGTTCTCTCTAGGTGAGGGTTTCAGTGCCCGTTTCACCGCCGGCTTCTCTGTGGCTCGGGTTCCACAAATGACCATATTGCTTGTTGGGAAGGAAGGTGTTTGGTGAATGTTAGTTCTCCTTTCTGCCCACGGAGCCGCTCCTATACACTCGCTCACGTGTGTGTGCACGCACACACACGTGCACACACATGCACATACAGGCATACACATGCGCACACACACTCATGTATGAGCACCCGGCCTGAAGAGAGAGACCCAGGCTGCTTACCACAGGTGCCAGGAGCTCCCCTTAAACCGCTCCTCATACCGCTCGCCAGCAGGAGGCGCCTGTGGTTCCTGCGCACACAGTGATGTGTGAGGGACAGAGGAGGGGGCGACCGTGGCCTCCGGTCTCCCTCTGAGTGGCCGTGGCTGATGGACCGTAGACGTCATTTTCAGGGTCCCCGTGTCCATCAGGCCAAGGAGCCTGGGGACAGCTGTCCTCCCTCCCGATGTGAGAGACTGAGGCCAGAGGAGTGGGGAGGGGCAGTGTGAGCTCAGACCTTCCCTGACGGGGTGGCCCGGGATGAGGTCAGCCCGGGATGGAGACCACCCTGTCCCCCTTCACACCCCGAAACCTTCTCCGTGGAGGCCCCCTGGCTTCTGGGCCCTGACACAGCCCCCATGACAGGCGAGGCCCTGCGCTGTGGGTGCTGTGGGCACTGTGGGCGCTGTGGGTGTGCCCTCTCTCAGGCCACGGCGCTGGCCCAGCTCTGAGCGCACGCACCCTAACAGGAGGCTGTTCTCGCTCTAACGCCCAGCTTCTCGTTGGCTTGTTTCAGAGCAAATCATGGCGGAAGATAAAGAACATGGTGCACTGGTCCCCCTTCGTCATGTCCTTCAAGAAGAAGTACCCCTGGATCCAGCTGGCGGGGCACGCAGGTAGCGGTCCTGGGCTCTCCCTGGGGGTCGCCCAGCGCGGGGAGTGCTTGGGGGTTGGGGGGTGAGAGGGACCCATCGGGCTCTCTGAGGCTCGCAGTGGCAGCCGCTGCCGTACTCCTGAGATGGGGCCCTAACGCTGCCAGCAGGTGCACCGCCAGCTGCCACCCCCTCCCCAACACGCACCCGGCCTTGGTTCTTTTCGGGGGCCAGACGTGGCGGGGACCTCCCTTTCCACGTCCCGCGTGGAAAGAGAGATGAACGAGCCAGGGATTGAGAAATAATGGAAAGAAAGCAAGCAGGCGCAGAAATAGATGGAAGCTGGGAGCCGGGTGGGCCCCACTCTCTCGGATGGAGAGGCGGGAGGGTAACCCCTCCCAGGCGTTTATTTTACACCCCCAACACCAGGAAGTACCCCGGCTTCTTTGCATTCTTAATAGACCCTAGCTGCCTGGATTTACGTATCTATCCCGCCCCTGCAGACACCTGGGCTGATAGGAAGTCAGAACTGATAACGGCCTTATTGGGGAAGCATATTCCCAGGGCGTGGCTCTGCCTGTCGCCCCGAGTTCAGCTGACGATAATTAAGGAAAATGCCCGTGTGCCTTCCCGGGCCCTGTCTACAGTTCTCTTAGTCTCTGAGCTCAGCGAGGCAGAGGAAGCGACAGGCCCGCCATCTGCCATCCGGGACAGCGAGGCACCGTCTGCGCCTTCACTGGGCGCCTGCTGTACCCCCATTGCTCCGCCCCGGCTAGGGGAGGGACGCACCACCTAGAGGCCCCCTGAAGGCACTGACCTGCCGCTGGCCCTGCCCCTCCAGCAGGGAGCACCGGCCCTCGGTCTCAGGGGAAGCCTGGGGTCAGGGTTGCTGTCAGTGTCAGGGTCTGGGGCTCGCACCCACTTCTCTCCCCATGCCCTGCCCACAGTGGAGGTCCGCCCAGCCTCAGCGCTGCGCTTAGCAATCTCACCGAGGGCAGGGGGCGGGGGGGGGGGGGGCAGCGGGGAGGCCCTGCTCTTAGCAAGCTCCGTGACCCCGAGGGGCAGGGCCCTGAGGGACCCCGAGGGGCAGGGCTCCGCTGACCCCGAGGGGCAGGGCCCTGAGGGACCCCGAGGGGCAGGGCCCTGAGGGACCCCGAGGGGCAGGGCCCTGTGACCCCGAGGGGCAGGGCGGGTGGGGAGGGTGGGCGTCCCGCCCACGCTGAGGCCCGCGCTCCGCAGGGAGTTTCAAGGCGGCCGCCAACGGCCGGATCCTGAAGAAGCACTGTGAGTCGGAGCAGCGCTGCCTGGACCGGCTGATGGCCGACGTGCTGAAGCCCTACGTGCCGGCCTACCACGGGGACGTGGTCAAGGACGGGGAGCGCTACAACCAGATGGACGACCTGCTGGCCGACTTCGACTCGCCCTGCGTGATGGACTGCAAGATGGGCATCAGGTGAGCCGAGCGGGGGCGGGGCACGGGGGCTCTCAGGGCGGGCGGGCGGGCGGGCGGGCGGGGGCAGCCTGCCCGGGGAGGGTGCGGGGCGGCTGGCCGGGCCTGGGCCCCGCCGGCCTGACCGCGGCCCCGCCCCAGGACCTACCTGGAGGAGGAGCTGACGAAGGCGCGCAAGAAGCCCAGCCTGCGCAAGGACATGTACCAGAAGATGGTGGAGGTGGACCCCGCGGCGCCCACGGCCGAGGAGCA